>BMAW01048093.1:76462-97451 GCA_019974015.1 Nephila pilipes
GTTATTTAAATGTTTCCTCTTTTTAAAGTGTTCTTTGAAAAATTATATCTCATATTATTCTGATTTGAATTGTGTTCATTCAGATATTCTTCAAACTGAGTTATAGGAGTTATACTGAGTTATATACAATTTTAGCATCTTAGATTTTCCCTTTACTCCAAAGTAATGAAAGAAAACGGATTTTCTTTATATATGAAACTGAATTAAATAATCCTTAATGCTAAATCCATTTTTCCCTCTTCAATTCCTTTTTTCATGCATAAATTTTCAATTCTCAATGTCGATTTTTTAATTGTTTTCTGAAGAACTGCTCAATTCCGAATCTGAAACTGTAATTGCTTCTCTCAAACGAGTTTCAATAACTTAATTCTTGGAATCCTGCCAAAACTTTATTTAAGTTGCTCGCTGCTCATCATTTGCATAAGAATAGAGATTGTTATGTAAGCAGTGTAATGAATATTTTATAGTTGTCTCAGAACTTCTGGATTTTTTTTTCTAAAAGTTTCTTCAAAAACTATTAACTCTAAATTTGGAAGGAATGTTCCCGTTAAATGATTAAAATAAAAAGAAAGGTATTTTTTTAGTGACCATTACGTTTGATATTTCCTAAGTTTTGCATTATAAATGTATGTGTGTCACCAGAAAAGAATTTATCAAAATAGCAAAACATTTAACAAAAAAAAGGGGCTATTTATTGAAAACTTTCAACAACTTCTCAGAAATCTACTGTTTTAATTCGTTCACGAGAAATATTCAAAATTATACAGCGGATGTCAACAATGTATTGCATACTTCAAAAGATAATTATGAAATTCTTGAATGAAAGACTATAACTATAATTCTAGACATTATTTAAGATTTTAGAATAGTCAGCAATACCAACAACAACCTAAAATGTGTTATAATTTACGTTAGTAAACACTTTCGGGTTGTCATTAGAAATTTTAGAAATACTTTCATTACTCTTAAAATACTTATTTCTATGTGAATTTTTTTAAAAATATCTTTTTTGGATTCTTAACGAAAAAAGAAATAATTCATCGGAGTATTTCTCAAGATTAGTAATTGTTAAAAACAAACGCATAAGGGAATTAATACGATAGTATGAGTAATGAATGCCTCAAATTTCTTCATATTTATATTCAATAATAATAAGAAATGTCTTTTAAATATTTACTTTCAGATAGAATAATTTAATATAAAAAAAAATCAATTAGTAATTATATATTTTAATATTTCCAACCTCAACGTTATTAAATACAAGTTCAATTCGTACAAATAATATTGAATTATAAAAATTATATCCTTATAATTATTTAACATAAGCAATATCATGCATATATAGCTAGAGAAATTTATTCTACATATTATTTTGTATTCTCTTTTGAATAACAAGATTTCAAATAATCGAGTAATTTCTCTGTTGCATAAAATACAGAATAACTCATTAAATTTACAAAAAACAGCGTTTTATTTTACTTTAGTTTAAGTTTTGAAGTATTTGGAGTAGAACTATATCATAGACGTTATTTATGGTTGTCATCGCCTAATTTCAAAGAACCCAATCGAAATTTGGAACACATATCCAAACAGAAACTTCTTCCAATTTTCATGAAAGCTTATGACATTGTAACACGTACATGCGTATATGATCCAATGCTCTTAAAATTTAAGAACATTAAAAAAAAGTGTGCCATATTTTACTTGAACACGTAAATTTCAATGCACTATTAGTATTGCAGTATACGAGATGAAACATGGAACTCATTATGCTCCACAAAAAAGGGATTAATTCAGATAGAAATTAGAAATATTTTGTAATCCTAAGCTCTCTAAAGGAAAGCAAAGTTAGAATATAAAATTAGGTTTCAAGTGTTTAGTCATCGAAAAAAAATTTCAATTTCGAGTCCTGTTCTTTAACATTATACGAAGATACTCTTAAACTAGACATCTTTTTTTTTCTTTATTACTTACAACTCACTCTCGTTGCATTTATATTTAGATGAATAGTTAACAGTGCCAACTATTATGATGACTGGAAGCAGATTAAATACAAATCTATCAAGTTTATATTTTATTAACTAAAATTTGATGTCATTATTTTTAGTATTTTAATATAATTATTTTATACCTGTTTGCCTCGAAACTAATAAAGTCTCAAATGAAAATTTCTTTACTTTAATCCAATTACGGTATTTGAAGAACCAAGTATACGACGTGTGTACGGTACAAAATATTCTGGCTACAATGAATTATGGTACGCGATGAAAATTGTAATTAGTGCTAAATTTGTTACATGAGTTTGAATTCAATCTCTATGAAATTTAAGAAAAATTTATTTATAAATAAGCTTTTATAAATAAGCGTAATGTTTTAGTAGTTATTAAAAACTTCATATATTTTTTTAAGTTATACAAAAAATTACAAAACTTTCATAATATATTAAAATATTTTAATCATCTAAAATATAAGATGTTTAAAAACCTTTTTAAACTTAACCAAGAATTAGCAGTTATTGAACATATATTCAAATATAAAATTAAATTTCTTTTTTGCGTTAAAATCTAAGAATTGATGAGAAATTTCAATTGAATTAATATAGTCACCGCTACTCTTTGTTGCACTGTAAAATAAAACGAAATGAAAAATATGAGCAATTTCTGAGATAAATGGAAAATCTAAAAAAAAGTTAGAAATGTGAATTAAAACCTTCCAGTGATTATTTTCCAAAACTTTTCTTCATTTGAATTCAATCAAAAATTTCTTTTTCTATTCTGTTGATTTTGAAAGTGACGCACGAAGAACCAGCATTGCTCTTTCTGGAATGAGTCTTGTGTCTCAAGATATTTTTTGGATCTCTGCTAAATTGATTTTCTTTTGTGTTCGAAAAGATTATTTTAAAGGAAAAAGTTATTTGATTTAAAAAAAATGAATTCTATAATTAAAAAGAATACCCAAAATATTAGTCACTCTAGTTTCAATTTACATTGCTTCATCACTCCTTTAAACTGACAACTTTAGGACTTCAAAGGCGAGATTCTTTACCTATATTAATATTTAAACAAAGCTATCCAGACTTTTTCAACTAATGTTTGCTCATATCTTTCAGTGATATATTTTTAGACTTCAATGAACTTTGGATATTATTGTGTGAAGGGAATTTCTAATATTTAGTATTTTTCTTAACTTTTATTGAAATAAATTACGTTCGGAATTTCAACATTCATAAAATATTTTACTGTAAGTGTTAAAATGATTCAGTATCCAGAAGATAATAACATACTCCTTTTTAAAACTGCAATAAAAAGTTCTAAAATAACTGCATTTCTACATTTCATTATAAATTTAAATTTTATAGAGAAATGGGAGAAAGTGATAAGTACAACTGATTTCTGACCTCTTCAAATACTCCAATATTGTTTCAAAATCCCCTATAGTTTTTTATGCGTGCGATACATCTGTAAAATAGAACAGTTTTACGCGTCTTAAATATTCTGTAAAACAATCATAATTCACAGCAAGATTTTTGGTTACAGTTAGTTCTTCGAAATGTCAAAATTGAGTTCAGAACGAATATTAATGTATTGATTTCTTATCATTTGATGAAGTTAACCCTGATATCTCAAAATTTCAGTTCAAGTTATTATTAGAATAAAAATTAACATTTAAAAATTCATTGAGTTATATATTTTAAATTTAGGTCGTTTGTTCCAAAGTTGACTAGACTGTAATTTCTACAGCTATGCAACTCTGAACATAATCCACTTTCTTTTCATGTTCAATTATTCTCTAAAGAAAGAGATTGCCTAACATCCTGAACCATTTTTCTCAATAATCCCTCTTCTTTAAACAGAAGCTCATTATTTCGTGTTCAAGTCCATGGTCAAACCATATTATTGTTATTTAGTCTTTAACTTAATAAATTCATGAAAACCAGTACAAAAGAGCCTTATTCATTGCTTGTTACCATCACAGTTCAGGTGGTTCTTACAATAACAGATTTATATTACTCCACATTTGCTTAAGGTATCAAGGCCCCTAGATAGCATTTATAAATCGTTTCTGGGGCTAATATACATATAATTTAATTATTAACAAATTTATTTCCGTATTGAATACCTCTTTACAGAAATAAATTGCCAAACAAATTTAATTTTGAGTCTTACCCATCTGTCTCAATATACTCAACCCTTTATATTTGAACCCATCTTTTCGTGGTCACGTTGTTTAAGGTCAAATTATACCATCACCCTTTACTTCATCTTTTCCTTAATACGTTAACGAGGAGTAGCGCAAAAAAATAACCCTATTCACTGACCGTCGCCACCACAAGCCAGGTGGCTTTCATGATAACAGATCTGGATTACCCCACATTGGCTTGGAGTATCCAGGTCACCTAAGCAGTACCTATAATTCGTTTCTGGGCCTAAGAGCAATTTAATAGGCATGTGTTCAGTCACCACCTAATGCACTTAGGCTGGATTAAGACGGATTTTGTTGCTTTCACAACAAACTCGGGAATAAAGAGATTAATTTCTGTGGCGTGGATGGAAGAGTATTGATTTAGGAAGAGTGGTTGAACCTATTATGTTTACGTGACACTGTGTTGAATTGATTCGAATTGCATAGGAGATAATGGATATATTTCCAATTCGATTATTTATTTTACACAGTTGAATAATTTTATACAGGTTATGCAATTGTTTGTGTATGTAAACTTCTACTTTGATTTCTCATGGATAAAATATCGAAGTCGAAAAATAATCAAAAAGTATTTTTTAATTAAATCTGAATGAAGAATTAAAAATTCATTTCTGCAATTAAGTAATACAATATCAGACAAAATTTCAATTTGAAATAACAACCTTAGCGTTATTAAATAAACAAATTAACTGAGAAAAACATCAAATTCCGCTATTCAGTTTATGGGTTAATTTTTGGATTTACTACTGTGGGGTAAATGATGAGGATAATATATATATATATATATATATATATATATATATATATACATAATTGATTTACCACTATTGTTATTATTTAATGTAAACAATTCAAGCAACTTTTTCTCTTACTGAATACCTAAGTTTCAGATTTGATTTTCTCTTTTTTAAATAAGTTGTGATATTTTGATATCTATTTAATTTTGCTTAAATATAAGAAAAGGTCTTACACATTTAAATGCAATGCATTTTAATGTTTAATCCTCAGAATATTACAAATCATTATAGTCTTATTTTCTTAAAAAAATTCTGAATTTAATTTTAAAGAAGCTTGTTGTTTTTAAATGTTTGTAAATTTTAAAGATACGAACTAACATCACAGTAAAGCATAAGAATTTTGCAAGAAAAAAAGGAAAATGAATATGGCGCAAATTGAATTACAATGAATCCTTATAATTTTAGAATTAGTGAATTCTCTTTCAACAAATTTAAAATATTTGTTGAAATAAATATCATTCAATATCTTTCAATAAAGATCATTACTCATGATTTCAGACCTTCATGGACCACAATATCAATCTAAAATGTAAAAAAAACCCATACAAACACCATTTAAGGTTTCAAAATAATTAATAATTAATTATTGATTAATAATTAATTATTAATTATGTGTAACTAATATTTGATTATGCAATATTTCAAATATCAATTATTAATAACTAAGCATCAATTATTATTTAAACTAATTAATTATTTTATTAAACTAAATTAAAAACTATTCAGGTGCCTTTAAGAATATGATGCAGTTTCTTCTAAGATAAAGTAATAGAAGAGGAGCTGTCAACTAAATCTAAACACACCTATGCTTGTTACTTTATTTAGAAAAGTTTAATAAAGTTGTCTTTATATTACTCTATAAAATAAATAATATTGAATTCAAAATCTTAGCAATTTTAAGTGTCAAATAGAAATATATGAGTGCACACAAATTTATTGAATACTTCTTTAACTTTACTCTATTTAAACTTTAAAATAAAATAATTTTTTTTCTGAATAAATATGAGTACTTTTTTCCTTAACATAAATAGCTTATGACAGTTAGGTATTTTAAAAAGGCATTTCACTTAGAAAAACAACAAGTTTGAAAGTAGAAATCTGTTGCAAATTCTATAAAAGCAATGTTTATAAATCTAAAATGAATGAAAGCATAGATTTAAGAACTGGTAATAAAATTCCTCGTTTATTCTCATATATTAAAAAATATTAATTCATTTTCTGAAAATTAACTTTATATCTTCAGAAAATTCCTTAGCTATTATAATGGTAACAAATTAGTGATTAAAGATATTACTATCAGAGTACTTTCGATTTTCAATATTAAAAAATACTCGATTATCGTTATAAAGAAAAGAAATTTTCTGTTATCAATTTTGTGTAGAAAAGTTTTTAAATGAATGTCTCTTGCCATAAGTATCTGACAGATCATTACTCATAATTTTGGGAAAAAAGTCAGAAAATGGTTAGATTCCTGATTCAAAAGATCGATCTTCACTTTTAACTCCGTTCCCTTTTTTACTTTGAAAAATAGTTTTGGATCGCAAGGTTAAAACTTGATAAAATCGGGCAATCAGAAATATTAAGTTTTTTTTTATTTTAAAAGTAAAAAGGTTTTACATTAATGTTTTATTATTACAAACTATAAACCTTTTGGTGATTTCGAAGTTTTTTTAAAAATGACTAGTACATTTTTACCAGATTAATTTTACAAATGAAAATATCTCCATGGAATTTGCTTAATCTGTGTCACTCCTTTAATGGTTAATTTGAAGTGATAAGTTTGAAATATCTATGAAACAAATTTATCGTTTAACAGTGATAGAAGTTTTTCAATTATATGTGAGAGTAAATAAAACGAATGAAAATATCTCAAACGTCATTTGCTAAACAAGAGTTGCTTATTTAATTTTTAATTCAACGAAACAAAGCAATTCATTTGATATATATGAAATTTTTTCTCATCATATAGAGATAAAATGATCATTAAAAATTAAATACAATTTTAAGTATAAAACTTTTGCTGCAAATTTACAGATATTTAAAATCGCTTGTCATCGCTTTTCTCTAAAAATAATTATTAGCTATAACTTTTGAAGATTTTTAGTCAGTTACACCCGTTCTTTTTCCATTAGAAATCAAAATCGAATTTTCCAATATGTTTTAAATAATTTTAATGACATAGTTAATGTTCATAACATTATAAGAATGAAACGAGTAATTAATATTCTGTTAAACTTTAAATTTAGGTTTAAGTTTTTAAGTAAGTTTATCTATTCATATTTCATTTCATTTTTCTTAAAATAAATCATTCCCCTGAAATATATTTTATCAAGTATTCACATCTGGAAACGATTTCTTCATTAAAAAAATTCACATTTAAAATAAATTTCGTTAAAATGATTACAGTTTTATTTTTTCTCTCTCTTAATTTTAACACAAATAATAATTAGAAAATTGAAAATTTTGATATTATTAACCCAATTTTTTAGGCTGTAATTAAAATTTTAGTGAACGTACTTAACACTTAAATCAGCAATTACATAACTATCTCTGTGGGGCTCCATTCAATAATCATCTTTACTTACTTCGCTCAGAAATAATGTTCAAGAAAAAAAGAAAAATAATAATATTTAAAATTCTATTTTTCTTCTCAGAAAAGAAAAAAAAAACCGTGTGCTAAAATTTCATATATTGGAATTTCCTCAGTAACCATTTGGAACTGTAAATGTTAAAAAAATATTTAATTCGATTCTCTAATTAAAAACATTACTTTCTTTTCGTTTTTCCTCTTTTTGTTTAGTGAAATTAGTTTTTTTGTTTCTATTTTTCTAATTAGTTTTCTTTAAATTTCAATTCGAGGCAAGAAACTTGAAACAAATGCTATTTTTAAAATCTATAGAACATAAGAAAATGATAGAATTATTTTGCTTAAATTACATTTTCTTAAGAATGTTTAATACGAAGGCAGTTTTTGCAGTCTCCATTGTTAAGAATTAAAATTCTTTGATAAGTTTTCTTAATAAGAAATAGCTATTTTTTTCCTGAGGGGCTTACTACGCTATTTTATATATACTCCATATTATATAGAAAACTATTGAATAAATTTCTAAATATTTCTCTGAGTTAAGTAGTAATATATAATTTTAAATCCATTTACAAGAAATATTAATAACAGTTTTCTTATACTTATTTAAAAAAAATCAAGATATCACACATATTAAATATCACCCAAAACTTTAGATTATATAAAATAATAAATAATAAGCTTTTTACTTTCAATAATGTTATAAATTTACGAAGTGAATTAGAATATTTCAGATTAATTGTATGTTTCTTCAGAAATTTGTTTTGCAGATTCTTCTTTAAAACTTTATTAACTTCCAAATCCTAATTAATTCCTCATTAAAAACTTTTTGAACGAGATTGCTATTTTTTTTTTCAAATTAATTTAGAATTTTTGGATAAAATCCTATTTTAGCCCACGTCTTGGAGGTTGAAAATAAAGTGATGCTAAATCACGTTAAGAGTTGAGTTGCATTAAAACAGTACGATCAGTCTGCAGCAGAGATAAAAATTATTCAGTACATGTATTGCGTTTATAGTGCCATTTTTTCTGTCACCAATGCATGTCCAAAAATAACTTCCAATAAATTTTTTAACTGATACTAAGTTTCCTCGTGCGTACAATTTGTATAAAGTACAATACAGATATTTGTGTAATGAAACATTAAAGAGTAATTCAACTCTTCGATTAATCAAAGTTTTATACAAATTAAAAATAATTTTTGAAATGTACAAATTACTTTTCTGTAAAGTAATAACTATTTTGTTTGCGTTTTTATGAGAGGTCGAAAATGTTCAGTAATATATAAGTAAAAGAGATATTTAGTCAACTGAAATACAGAGAAAAAATGATTCAAAACTGAAGTTTTTTCAAATGCTACTAATGAAAAATTCCCACTGAAGACAAGATTTTAAAAAATTTAAATTAATCTTGATTTTATTAGCGATAGGAATGAATAACTTAAAAAGCCACACACTTAATTTATTATTCCTTGAAACACAGAGTAAATATAAGATTACAAAAAAAAAACCCCAAAAAATACAAAAGCATAAAAATTAAACCAGAATCTCAAATAAAATTTCTTTTCCTTCTGAAAATTTTTATACTCATTTTAACAAAATAGAATATATATGTATTTTGTTTGTCATTTATTATCACTACTACTCTAGAAGTAAATCTTTTCTCAATTTAATTCATTTGAAAACCAGCAATCTAAATTTATTTTCCAATCCAGAAAGGAAAATAATAATTCTAGCTCAATGTTTCTGTTTGTTTTAAATTTGAATGATTTTATTTGTGATGTTCAAGCTTGTCAGAGATTTTTATACTCATGAAAAAATACTGTTGGAAAAAACTTTTACTATCTAAAAATAGTTATTGTTTATTAATAATAAAATAAATTCAAGTATTTTTAATTCCGAGGATATAAAAAATAAATTTCTTTTGAATTATATTTCTCATGCAATAAAAAAGAAAAATTTTATAGTTACTCTACTCAGAATGGAATGAAAGGAATTCGTGCATACCAGAAAATATCTCATTGCCCAAACGTCCAGACGTCAAATTGGCGTCAAGTTATTCTTAAAAAAGACTCTTAATGTTATTTAAAGGAAAAATACAATTTTTCTCTTTATTACATTAAAGGCAAAAATAATCAAGACACATTATTATTTAATAACAATGTGTTTTGTTTCATGACAGTTAATCATAACAATTTGATGTAGTTTCGACAGCCAACTTGCCATCCGGCGTATATAGCATCCTGCAGTGCACTTTATTTTTAGTAATGTAAATTACTCATTGGGATGCCGCTTTACGCAAGTTCACGTTCATGATCACGTTCATGATCAACCAACTTGCGGCTGGCTTTGTTTTAATGGTTTGAGCTTTGATGCCGTTTATAGTTCGCAGTACAGAGGAGCTGATACATGTAAATTCTGTTGATGTTCTTTGTCCTTCCATCGACGTGTTGTGGCAGTTTATAAAGGGATGTGTCAGCTCAAATGTCTTCCTCGTCACTTGAAAACTTTTAAAATCACGAGGTTTGTTGCCATTAGTTTTCGTAGTGTAACTTCAATAAATAATCAATCAATCAATATACATTACTGAATATATCAATCCATTATAAAAATGTTTATTCATAATTTAAATATATACCTAGGTTTAATATATTCTACTACATAGATACACAAAACAATTAAATTATATTAAAAAGTATTTCGCCATATAATTTTAAACTTTCTTCAGAGCTCCAAGTATTCATCGTCATACCAGAATTCTCTAAATTTGAAATACTCATCAAATCTTTTGCTATCAAATCATATTGTAATGATTCTAATTATTATGGTTGATTGTAGAAAGATTGTCGCCCTAAAAGCAACGCGAGGTTTATTTGGTGACGGACCTCGTACGTTTGAGCTTCATTCAAGGGCGACTTCTGAATGTGAAAACATGGATTGCGATAGATTTAAAGTGCATCAGCCCCATTAGATGAAGGGTCTTCTGAAGTATCACATATGAAAGTAGGATACGACAAAAATAGTACTGGCAGCGAGTTCATGATTTGACCTCTTGGTTAGGGCGGCGACACAAAACTATTTTGATAAATGTTATGAATCAAAATGAATTGTTATTCATTGACAATGTTATTTGATTAATTTTGTTTTTATTATAAGAAATAGAATAATCTGTATCTTTCCTTAAAATAACATTTTAATAAACACAGATTACTTAGAAATTCCAAAATTCACTTAAACTTAAAATATATCATAAAACTAACTGTACGGTGTATATACTCTTAAAAGAACTGGAATAAAATACTCTTTGCAAAAAGATAAGAGACTTTTGGTTTCGAATATTTTTTGCTTGACTTTATTATACTCCAATGAATGTCAAACTCTATACCAGTACATAATTATTTTTTTATCTTAGTATACATAGATAACAAATCAAATAATATTAGAATGAGTTTCCATTAAAAACTATATTAACAAATTATGTCTATTTGTATAAATAAAAAATTGGATATGACAAATATACTCAAAAAGTTTTAAAAAGATAGTTTGCAATTCAAAATCAAAAGTTTCATTTTGGAATACTCAAACAGAGCGTAACATATTCCGTTCTTTTAGTTTGTTTTTCTTGAATTTTTGCCAGAAGTCTTACGGTTTCATCTAATCCCAAAGAACGGTTAGAATTGTCAACCAACGAATTAACTCAAGAGTCTAAGTGCTTATGTTTGTTAATCAATGCTGTACACAAAAGAGAATCTTTACTTTTGAGTAAAATGAGATATTTGAACAACTGTATTATGCTCGCATTTGTAATGATAGAAAAACATTATTATTATGTAAATTTCTTCATTTTATATATCGGTCAACTGTGATTGTTAAATGGTTCTTTGTTTTATCGAAGGTATAAAAGAGCATTACGAATAGTTCATTTTACTCAAAATACTGTTCCATAAAAGCTTTTTAGGTTAAATGTAATCTTTATTTCTTTCATTTACTTTTATTAGTGTTAGGTCAAATATAATTTTTTTTAATTAATGAATATGATACAACACATTTTTTTGAAACTCTTTACTAAATTGGATGCAAGAATTTCAATCGAAATTGATTTCTTTAAAATCTATATGTCACATCTCTTTCAACGTTTCCTAATAGTTTTTTCTACTTTCTTGCCTTTTTAAGGATTTTTCTTCTTTATTTTTTCTTTAATCAACTTTTAAAAATCACACGCAAATTCTTTATCCGCATGAATATGTTATACGAATAATATTTGAAGTTCCTTGGACATATCTCACTCTGAAGGAGAGTGGTTAAAAATTTTAAATTTCTGGATATTTAAGTCATATATATTTTATTCACAGTAATTAAAATTAATACATATGGATCTTGTAAACTGCGATTATCTATAATGGATAAATTAAAACGGGAAATGACAGGTAAACATAATTTGAATAAAGCAAATACTGAAATTTTTATGTATAAGTATAATGGACATTTATTCAATAGGGTATATTGTTTCCCATTCTTTACTATTGTTTAATTTGGTTCCGAAACCACTTATTGCCCCTTTTGAACATGAACATCGAACTCTTATTTTAAAATTCGATACCTTCTATATGACGCATGCCTACTGTATTCATCAGACTTCGTTACCCTTTCTGGTCCAATGTCGAGTCACACTCGACATCATCTTTCTTTGCAGCAAATCTAACGTGAGTGTGATTCAATATGGTTTTCAAATTTAAGAATTGATGTTATTACTATTACTGTTTAACATAAATGCAAAATTGTTGGATTTGTAGGATAACTTTGCATCATTTAACGGTTTAAGAAATTTTTTTTTTGTTCGCAATTATATTTTGTGGTCTTGTTAAATTTACAACGGGAGTCATTATAATCAGTCGTCATCCTTATTGTTAAGGTTTTCTTACTAACAAAATTAAATTTGTTTAAGATTTCTTTAATTTTCATTATAACAATATTTAAGCATACTTTTTGGGGTGAAACTGAAAAAACATGGAGAAGATGAAGCGTTAAAACTAAGTGTACCTAGCAATGATAATGAAAATTAGTTGTGTGATTTAGATAAAGAGTTTATTAACTTGTCATATGAAATTGAACAATAATTTTAGATAATGATAAGTGGTGTTACTTAATATGTAAATGAAAAAGCCAGAATTAATCCAGGAACATCGTCACCTCCTCTCCTATAGGGAAAGCATAAGGATGTTTAGTTTCTTCAAATAGGAGTGTACCTGGAGCAGGAAGAGATGCTACGTACATTCTTGAAGCTTCCATTATAAGACTTCGTTTACATTTAGGGAATTGCTTCAAAATATTCCCCAGTATGAAACATTTTAACATCCCTTAATGCTTAACAAAATTACCACCAAAGCTCTTGAACTTAAATTGCATTTTTCAATCTAATTTATATAGAATGTAAATATAGGAAAACCCAATTAAATTTTTACGTGGACAATAAATCAATATAACAGAAAATATCATTTGTACCAGAACATTGGGAATGATGAAAATTAATTTGAACAGCAAAGGTCGAAGGGAATGAAATTGTTTGTGTATACTTTTATGAAATATTAATATGCGCATGTTTAATACATATTAAAATAAAACACGTTTCAATACACATACCCCATTCACCAAGTTAAAATTAGTTTCAATAAACATATCCCATTCATTAAACAAAACTGATCAGTTTAACAACGAGTATATAGGTCTTTTTCATTAAAATAAGATGACCCGTTTCAATATACATATCCTTTTCATTCCATTAAACTGTTCTGTCTAAAAACACAAGTGTTCGTTCATAAAAGTAAAATGTATACCATTAAAGAACTAACGTTAGAAAGTGAGATAGTCACTAATGAAAATAAAAGAGAGACTAAACAAACTCTATGAATTCTTTCTTCTAATTTTAAGTAAGAAAATTATGTCTTAGATAATCAGATCACATAATGAATATAATATCAATTTTAATAGTTAGAAGACATTTTTATTTCGTAGCATATTTATATTTATATATATATTCATGTATAAAATGTTTCTTACGTATATTGCTTTAAAATTCTTATAAACAATGGAATCACAGTAATATTCCGAGCCAAGCAAACTTAAAATTAATATCTACACAACAACAGGGGGAAATCTGTGTAAATGAAAATTGTTTTATGCTCAATATTGTGTAATTAACTGGTTATGAAAATGTTATTTCCCAAGAAATTTTATGCGTAGTATGTACGAGGATTTCATCTTTTCCCCAAGCCTTAAATAATAATAATAATAATAATAATAATATATATATATATATATATATCTGTGTGTGTGTGTGTGTGTGTGTGTGTTTGTATTAGATTATTAAATTACTTTGTTATTTCAAAAATATGCATTATTTTAAGAATACACACATAATATATTGACAAGTTTTTTTTTCTTAATATATTATTATATGTATAATGGATTGTAAATTAATGTTAGTTGAAAATATGTCTCATTCATTTTTTATTTTTATTGATGGTAAATTTTTAGCTATTGATAAAAGCAATATAAAAAGTTTTTTTTCCAATTCAAATGATCAAAAAAATGTATTAACTCTGAATTTAATATTATTTAGTGTCCACAAATACCTGAAATTCTAAGTTAAATAATCTCTTTAAAGGAACCATGAGAGGGTATTCACTTTTCTGGATTACAATTAATGAATGGTCAGGATGGAATATAATAAGCCATACTCAAAGATCAAGATAACAAACTACCACATTCATTTTTTCGTCATTAATCATTCTGAGACAGTTGAGGGCCTTGCGCATGAAATATCTTCTGATACCCCAACTTGTCATTTGAAAGTGGTAGATAACTTCGGCATAGAAGTAGGACACAATTATATATATATATATATATATATATATATATATATAACATTTCTTTATAACAATTCTGAACAGATATTGTTAAGAGGAATAGCAACTTCTTTTTGTCTTTGTACATATATACATATATATATATATAAAGTAAATATCATTTATACATTCTTATGGATTGAAAAGTTGTTAGTTTCCAGAAGCAAATGCATATAATTAGTAATTTCTTCTGCTTACAAAGGAAGTTATAAGAACTTCAGTGGATTATGTGATTTAGCAATGTGTATTTGATAATTATTTCCTTATTGACTTAATATTAATTATTAATGAAAATAATTAATATCCAAAATAG
This sequence comes from Nephila pilipes, assembly GCA_019974015.1. Lineage (NCBI taxonomy): Eukaryota > Metazoa > Arthropoda > Arachnida > Araneae > Nephilidae > Nephila > Nephila pilipes. The sequence goes on from BMAW01048093.1 coordinate 91,264, forward strand.
ATAAAATAATAAATGCAAAATTTGATTGTAGAAAAATGTTTCTATGTTAAATATTTTCAAGGAAATAATAAACTGTACAGAAAAAAAATTCATAAGTCTATTTTGTCTTTTATTAATGTTTCGGTATAGGGTAAAGTATATTAGTTTGTATATTCTTCCCCGCGTTATAGCAGCCATGGTAGCCAAATGGTCATCATCATGTGGTAATGTCCAACGTTATTTCAGTTGAGCCGTGGGTTTAGGTCCTGATTCCACTGAAGACTTGTCGTGTAGAAGAATTTATTCTCATTTAATATGATAATATGGAAAGGCTTTCCTTTAGTAGAAATGTTGTCATGATTACTTGACCGAGATTCAAAATTTTGAAATCCGTCATCAATATATAGCTCGTGTTACAACTAAGTAAGACGATAATAAACATTGAATCAATCAATATCCTATTTGTAAATTTTTAAGATGAACAGAAAGGAAAATTAATAACTTTGAAAAAACTAATGCTTACTGAATTTTAAAAATTAAAACCAGGAGTAAACTTAAACGTATTCAATACACACCTCCTGTATTCTTTCTCAGTTTCTTGGAGGCAAATTAATGGAGTTGACGTTTTTTCTGAGAAATTATTGTCATATTTACCTTTTTCAAAAGTGAATTGCAAGCTACATTATACAGGCTCAGACAGAACTGTATCAATCAAATTCAATCTACAGGAAGAATACATTCTATAAAAATCAAATTTATGATGAATAGGAATTTAATAAAACCAGGGTTTTTTTGTTTATTGCAAAGTAATTTTTCTATGTATTTTGCTCTCATAAAATTACTATAATTATCATCCTCATCAAGAATTTGATCAAGATTTTGGAATACAACCCAGAAAAGTGTGTAATTTTATCGCTAAATAAAGTGTAGTCTATTCCTTTAGATAGTTATCTTAAGAATAGCGAATCTAATTACCTCAAAGTCTGTTATTTTTCTGTTTGGACTTGCCTATAACAATCACAGTTGCCATTTGCAGCCATGCTGGAAATGGCAAGAAATCTATTTTCCTATTTTTATCCTCGCCAAAGTAAATTCGATTAACTAACGAACCGAAATAGAATGTAGCCTCTTATGAGTCAACAAATACGAAAACTTTTGAGTTCTTCTCTTCACTTGATTTCAAGAAATGAAATTACGACATTTCATTTGCTTCGAGTAGTTTTACTAAGAAAATATAGATTTTCTTTCATTTCCAATATTTCTCTCCAAATTTTTACTAACAACAAGCCTTTATTGGTCCTTTTCTTTTTGAGAATTTAATTCTAAAAGAATTCGATGGTTTTTGCTGTTGTCTCATTTCATGAAACAGGAGATTGTGATACAAAATAAAACTTAAGAAAGCCAGAAATCTAATTGTTCGGAAATACCGCATAAGCAATTTTTTTTTTCTCAAAATGAGATTTTTTTTGTGTACGTGAAATATACATATATGGTATTAATTGGAATTATTTAATTTGTAAAAAGAAGCAAGTAATAAGAAACCACTGCCAGCAATTGAATCGGTCGTTTTGAAAGGGGGCTATCGCCAGTTTTGTCACCAATTCACGTATTGGTGGTTTCGCAGTCCTTTAGAGTCGACTGTGTATATCTCGTACATTTCATTCGTTGGACCACTTCTATATGGATCTCATTCTAGCGTTCATTTTCAAACGGGTCATTGCTTAGAGGTCGAGTCTCATCTCCTAAGACTACATGGTCTCACTTTCTCTCATGGCCTCAATGTACTCAAATACAAGACATCAGGGACTGGCACACAACTGCAACAAACGGAGTTTCTGAACAATTGTATATTTCTCTCTTTAATCAACTGTAGATATCTTGTCTATTATTTGTAAAACTAGAAAAACTTTACAATTAAATTTTTTTAATCATATATTTCATAAAAATATATGTCTTCGTAAGTTAAAGTGAGTTTTTTCCTTTACAAATTCATGTTCATATTAAAAACGGATTGCCTCCACTTTTAAAAAATAATATACCTGTTCCTTCTGTAGGCTCATATGTAACAATGCAGGTATTTTTATTTTTTCATCATGTGTAATTCCCTCTTATGGTAGAGAATTACTAATTTAATTTTCTTGTAATATTACTGAAAAAAAATGGATTTTAGATTCTCCTATAAAATTTACAAAAGTGGAAATGACCCCCTATTTTAAAGTAACCAATTCAGTTATTTTCAGATGAAAATACAAAAAAAGAATCGTTGTGGAAACTTCTATCCTAAAGAATTATGATAATACCTTATCTAACCTTACTGAGAAAAATCACCCTAGTTCCAGGAAGATTTTTTACTTTATCCAAGTATTTGCATTTCTATTAAAGTGCATTTAATTTCGAATTGGATCATTTAAAAAATTATTCATATTTTATTGGGGTGTTTGATTTCCATACATAAAATCTGAAAATTCCGTTTTAAAACAATATTTAATATGTTTCATCTAAGCGATTTTAACCCTTACTACTTTATTTTCCAGCATTTAACAAGTTAAATTAAAAATGAAGAGGGAATCTTGTAATTCACAGCTGTGTAATCACATGTAATTGGCTTCCTATCGAACTTCAGTTGTTGAGGTTTGTACTTTTTTCTAAATATTCTAGTACACTTGAAATTATACACATTTGCTCATGATTCATCTGGACTACGTACGAAATTATACCTTTTGCTACTTTTTATGTTTTTCCATTGAGAACATCAACTTCTTACTGAAATATAAAAAGTAAGGCGATTTTTTTATCTAGACTAAACTACTTCTTCTGTGATGACCTATACTCACGAAATCGCTTATCTTATTTTTTAAATTCTCCCCAAAATACGTTCTTCTCTAGGATGTTCTGTTTCCTGCTGAAGATTTTCGATCTTCGAACGTTTTCTGTAATCAGAAATCTGATTAATGCACTTTGTTCCAATTCAAAGGAATTTGTTTTGTTTTTTCCCTGTTTCTCCATTATAGTTATATAATGATATGAAAAAGATAAGACTTTGTATTCTTTCAGATACGTGGAATGTTGCTAAGGTAACAATTTTTGGCAAGCTTTCGACAAGTTCACTAAGCTGTACTGTAATTTCAACCTCAATTTTCTGTAGACACATTTTTATTTAATCTGAACCATAGATGTAAAAGTACGTTGACAAAAATTAGAAGATGCGCTTTTTTTAGAAGACAAAAACTTAACAATATTTTTTTCACATATATTGTTTTAAAGATATTTTATAATTATATAAAAATTAAACTTATTATTTAAATATATAGAGTGAGTATATAACTTTGCATTTAAAATCAATTTAATCTAATTTAATTTGATTAACGAAATTAATATATTGAAAGAAGATGGATGATTAAATGACAAATTTCTAATCAGTATTTTTAATTTTTTTTCTACTGTACGGTTTGAAAAAAGCTTACAAAATACACATAATTCTTACCTTATGAATAGAAGGAAAAATAAAATTAATCAAATGTAGATAGTTTTTTAAATTAAAAGGAAAATGAAGCCTTTTGTGAAAATGATTATTAATATATTCTTAAAATGAGAAATTTATGATAAAATTATACATTTATTATACGTTAAACCCAACTATTGTACATTTGTTATATCTTAAAACCTCAATTAAATTATCTTTTTCCCTCTTAAAATGAAGATAAACGTTTCCCTCTGTCTCTCTCATTATTATGTATAAATCTCAGAGTGATATATCCTACAATTATTCGAAAATCCTAATATGATATTTGAAGAGAAAAAGACATGTACTTCAACAGATTTTTCAAAACCTCAAAATTGTCGCAAGGAGAAATTGATGAAACGTCTTATATTTCTAAATATATTATTTTTGAAACATGGCTAGAAATGATGACAAATGTAAATTTGTTTAAATTACATTTTCTAAGCTTTATAGTTTAAGATAGTTTATATTTATAATACTATTTAGAGTAACCTTTTTATAGTATAGTTAAATCTAATATATTTGCATGGTAAAATATAAAGTTTGCGTCGAATGTATTGAAGACAGTATAGATTACTCAAACCTAAGGCATGCAATATATAAATTATTGATAAAAGTAAAGAGCATTTTGTGTTGTGGTGTTTTTTCTTCTGAATAACACCCCCAAACACACACGCACATACTAACTGAAATGAATTAAAACATTCCATCAGAGTTCCTCTAAGATTCACACATTACAAAGTACTTTTATTAGCTATGGGACACATGTACATTCAAATATATCGAAAAGTAATTTAAACAATTAAAATAATATATTTCAAAAATTTCTTAAACAAACTATAAATGAAAAATAAAAATCATTTCCTAACCTTATTCCATCCTATTTTTTTGAAAAAAGAATTTTTTAATATTTAACTCATTTATATTTTTCTCTTATATTCAACAGCAATACGTTATTTTCTGCAGCTAATACACACCCATCATTCTTGTTAAGTTTACTCTCTAGAAAAAAAATGTATATTTTTCAAAGAAGATTTTATCGCCACCTTTTAAAATATACACTTTGGCCAGTGTTCAATATTTAAGATAAAACTATTTTTCAAAAGATCTAGTGAGATCCTGAGAATGACTTAGAATAATTTTACATTCACCTTAATAGCTACCATTCATTTTTTTCAACGATAAAAATAGGTTGTATTACTCTCTCATAATGCATGTCTAACTTTGCCAAAACATGAATTCTGGAAAACAGCCAACTAAGCTAAGTTATCTTTCTAAGAAGACATCAATGCCTCATTAATTTACATGAGAGTAATGAAAGTGATCATTGCGTATATGCATTAAAGTAAGTGTTTTGCAACATTCATATAATGAATAACTTCATGGCTTCTTGCAGACGGATATCTTCAGATAACTGATTAGTGATGCTTGGAACATTTGGTGCAGTATTCAACAATTTATATTCGTTGAATTATTTCATGCAATCTTTATTCTCATTGGAAGGCTGAATATTTATTTGGTAGTTTTTCCTTCAGATGTTAGTGCAATAGACGGAGAAATTGATTCAATAATATATATAGTATATATCTGCTCAACAGACATTTATATAAGCTAATTTTTTATCTGGTTCTTTAACAAAAAATCACTTCTATTTCAATAAATTCCGGAACAATTTCCTTTAATTAGACCGTTTAAAAGAAAATTCTATTGATCTTTAATTTTTAGGTTCATTATAACTGTTAAATATTATTTATTGATTTTGTTAAATTTATGATCTTAACTATGAATTAACATTTTTTATTATTAAATGATATTTTCAATTGTTGATACTTTTAATAATAATTAAAAAATCAAGCAGCATATTTATTAATGACATTTTATTAAGTTCTTGTGGCTTCTTTTTGGTTAATATTTATGTAAATTCCAATTGTTACACCATACATTCATGAAAAGAAAAATAATAATTGAAATTTTATTTGATTAAAAACCCGTTTATAACATTAAAAATGAGAGTTGTAAATGCTTAAAACCATATCCGGCGTATTACTTTGAAAGTTTTTGATAAAAAAAAACTGACTTGTAATATTTTCTAAATAGAAGATCTGTTGGAGCTATAATTCTAAAATTAACTTTAGGCCCGTTTATTTGAACATATGAGAGTGAAAATTGTGTGAGTCTTACTATATTATATATATATATACCTATAGCAGACAGGAATTTTCTTAAATACAAAGTATCCATCATGCAAAAGTGTACTTATATTATCATCAACTATTTATTTAAACAATGTGTTAGTTTTTTGCATCTCACTTCAATTCATCCTTTACCGCTACGGGAAATAAAATTTAATTCTTTTACATTATACTCTTGTTTTAAAATTCGTACTTCAGCAATAATTTCATAAAGAAGTGAATTTTGATTATGTGTAAGTTATAATTTATGCAAATATTTAATTTAAATTTATTTCTGTGATCATCATTGTTTTTGACTGTATAAAACTAATCAGGATAGAATGTTCTAATAATACATATTCAAAAAACGTACGTTATTTATGATTTTATTCTGAAAAAAACACACACAAAGTGGTTTAAGCTTTCTCATCCAGATAATAGTAAAATATAGAGTCACATTATGTTTGATATGTATTCTACTAATTTTTCTTCAAATGATCCTGAATGATATAATATCATTATGTTTTCCAGGTTTT
>BMAW01048093.1:100818-128177 GCA_019974015.1 Nephila pilipes
ATAGTTACGTATTGTTTCTCCGGTTTTGTATAAACTTGTGCTCATCTCATGCACTGAGCTAAGAATGTTCAAGCTAGTATATTTCTTTCATTTGTGTATGAAGCCATGGTGCTGCATATCAGATTATTATTCATCAATACGAAGCATATAAATAAATTTTATTCCCCTTCTTCCCAACCTCGAATAAGACGCGTTAAAAATCATGGCTGAACAATTAATTTCGACACAAAATTGTACGTGATGTACAGAATACGCCATTGAACATCTGAAAGATAAATCGCCTTCTGAGCGATTAAAACCAAATGAGTCTTGTCAGGTGTTTCTGCATTGAAAGAGAAAGTTAAAAGAGAGGAGAAAGGGACCTTGAGATTTGTGGAGAATTGTATGAATAATTACGGTCTTAAATCTCATTCATATTTAAAATGTCACTGGTGTACCCACTGGTGTACATTATTTAATTGCTTGGTGAAATTCATAACAATTTTTAGTAATTTAATAATTCAAATATTTATAAATGAATTTATTGTTTGGCTTAAAGTTTATTTTATGTAAATATAATTGATGCACCACAAATCAGTTCTTCTGTTATATGTTAAATTATCATAAATCGATGGAGCATTACGGAGCGATGAATATAAACAGAAGTTTTTCAAGTATTTACCTTCTAGTATATTATTACATTTCCTATTACACTGATTCAACATAAAATAAACAATTAATAAAACATAAGAAACAGCTGAGAGAACATTGCTTTATATGCACAGTCTCTTTATCAACAAACATAAATATGAGTATCACTTGACTTTAAAGTGCATAACATATTAATAATTGAAATAATAATTTTTGTAATATTGAGAATTAAAATTTCAAATGTAAGAATGTTAATACAAATTCCCTTAGTTTGTTTTAAAATAAATCTAACCTGGTTATTAAAGAGCCCTTTAAAATTTGTCTACAGAGTAACACATAAGAACATAATTTCTACAGTAAAAGAAACACATTTATTGTTTAGAATTAAGCTATTCATACTTAAACTTTTCCCTAATATACACTAATTTGATATTTATATTTTCAAGAATAACAAATATTACTTCACAGTTATATATTTCACAATCAATTGCGGAAAACCCTTTAATCCAGTTTGAAAAGATAAGAAAATAAAATTTAAAGAAAAATTGTCTCTAAATTAATTGCATTAATTAAATTCAGATGCATTTTAATCCATCGTGGTCTATAAACCATGAATAATTACCATCTTAAATTTTCTCTTAATTTTTAAACTAAGACTTTTAGAAAGACCAGTTTACTACATTCAAATGATTATTAACAACAAAACTTTTAAACACTTGGGCAAGTGAAACGAGCCAAAAATTTTACACCTGATAAAAGAGAAAACAACACGAAATATAAATATATTCAGTTGTATAATATACTTCTGAATTTCTTTAATTTTGGTGTTTCTTTCCAAATTTCTGTGTTAAATTTCACATAAAGAACCAAATCTTTAACCAATGAATAGTCACCCACATCCAAAAGTAGCTTCTCTGAGAATAACACGAATAAAAAGTACCCATAACTACATAAATCTACAATCCTCAGATGTTGCTTTGACTAAATTTCCTTCCAAACTACAAATGAGAAACTGTAATAAGTTATTCACTATTAATTATTCAGCTTGTTTGTTTAAAATTGAATGGACTGAATATTTCTTTTGCTTCACACCGAAATTTCACATCGTCATGTACATACATTTATAGAATAATCTAATTTGATTGAAGCTGAGTTCAAGATCTACAGAATTATGCCCATAATAAAGATAAAATACATTATCTTTGATGTTGTGTTAATACACATTGAATTTTATTCATGATAAAATAGATAGTCGTTTAAAATCAGCACTATTAAAGACACTTTAAATTATGCATGATGTTGACATTGGTAATTGGAAATCCAGAATCAGAACTATACGGATTAGTTTAAATGCAGAAAACCCTCAAATTACTCAGAATTATGAAATGCCTCAAAGATGTCAGCAACTCTTCAATACTTGATCTGAAAATATTCAATACTTGATCTGAATATTATTTATACTGAGTCATTTATTTTACTTATATTCTTACTTTCTCACGTAGCTATATATGTGTCATAAAGTTTTATTTTTAGTTTACACAGATGCATTTATAGTATAATATGTTTTCGATACGCTATTTTTGTAATACGTTTCACCCAAAAGTATTTATATTGCACTTTCAAAAGGTAATAGAATGCTTTATGAACTTTTTATTAGTTCAAAGATTTTATTCACTCTAATCACCTTAAGATTTAATATAGCATATGGTGCTTTTGATCAGTATATGTGTTCACAAATTTCACTCTTTTTAATACATTTTAATTAATTTGAAACTGTTCATTGAATTTTTGTAATAGTTGATAAGCTGATAAAAATATAGCTTTGAAGATAAAGCTTTAAATCATAAACTTTGAATTTTCCTTTAAATATGTTGCTCTTTAACTAACCAAAACTTTGTTCATAGTAAAAAGATACCCTAATATTAAATTCTAATAAATTTTAAAATGTTTGAATTTGAATTTTAAAAATGGATACTATATTTTTCCAAAAATGTAATTACAGTTTATAAACATTTACATTACGCCACATTTTTCGAAATACTTGACATTATTTTATTGTATCTGAAAATACACACTATTCTATGATAGATTAAAAATATGCACTCTAATAAAAATAAACAGCTTCTCCTTTTCTTATTTGAAAGTGTATTTTGGTTTATCTTGAAGAAAATTATAATTTTAAACATGGCGAACTGGAAACGTAATCAAAATCAGTGGGGAGGAATATAGTTGCATAATTTCAATCCTGTAAATTTGAACTCATTCTGTAAAATTTAAAAATAATAGTGAACATTTGATGATAAGCACTAATTTGAACCTTCGTATTTCCCAATAGTTTTCATGATAATAGCATTTTTGAAAAATATTTGCAATAGTTTGACTAATTTCAAACTTATTTTCATACAATAGTTTCAATAAACACTAAAATAACGAAATAAATTTTTCAGTTTATCTAAAATTTAAAAATATAGTAATTTTCAATTTCAAAGAGGAACAACTATCTTTTTATGAAATTTTAAGTCATATATAAGACTGATCTAGAACATTAGACACATTGAAATAGGACACATTACATTACGACATTGACATTGACACATATATATGTGTGTGTGTGCGTGTGTGTGTATGTGTATGTTTGTGTGTCTACCTATGCATGTGTAATCACATTCAGGAAACGTATTTCTAATTTATTTTATCTGAATCAAAAATGTACCACCAATGCCAACCCAAATAAACTAAAAATGAGAGAAATAAGGCCAACTCCAAACTTTAATCTACTTTCCACTTTAATACTGATAAAAGCCAGGCTGATGAAACATGAAAATTTCACGAATCTTTCGAGTCCTGCTAGTAAATTGGTAGATTTGGGATATATGATTTAGCTCATATTATTAATTATCTCTTGGTTTCCAAGCAAGAAAGGCGAGTTTTTATTTGAATGAAAGTTACATCTACAGAAAAACTATAATTTTATTATTAGAAAAATGTGTTTGTTTCTTCCTCAGTAATTAATAAGTTGCAATACAATTCTAATAAATTGTTAAAGTCTCATTGTTTTCAGTTCTAAAATGAAGTATGGAAGAAAATAAACCAAGCATGCAGTAATAACTGAAATGAAAAATAACCAATAGATGTAAAACATATTTTCATTCTATGCGAATTTAATATATATGAGCCAATAATAAATATCCTTGCCTATATTTCATATTTTATGATACAAAATGTAATAATTTTTCTGAAAAAGTATTGCTGATTATTCTCTTTGAAGTCGTTAATTTCTTTTAGTTTGTTACTATGTATTCATTATTTTATATCATCATTTTATATATTATTGAATTTTTATCAAAATGTTAAGATTTTTAAAATTCCATCGGATTTCGGTATTTTAAATATTATCTCTAACTTCATATTACCTTTTCTTTTGTCATATGCTAGAAATTTAATTTAAAACATATATTTATAACACTATCTAGTTAATATATTACGATTAATTTGGTGTGCAATTGTACATTATTTTAGTATTATTCAAATACATAATAAAGAGACAAATATATTTAATAACATTTACAGAGGAATTGTTTCAATATGAAATCATTAATCGTTAATATAATTTTGCATTTTGTTATGGTACAAAACAATAAATTAATAACAAAATTGAAATCTTGCAGTTATTTTGTTCTGCCTTATGCTGATGACATGAGATTTATTAATATCTATTTATCTATAATCTATATAAGAAGCTCCCGGGAAATTTCTCTCAAAGTGGATTTAATTAAAGTAACCATGCTTTTATCCATCCTCTGCATTTGAAGTACGCAACGTAATTGTATCTCAACTATTAATGAAACAATAATAATGAATAGTTATTTAGTTATTTATAACTGTAACAAGCGTATGTAATAGGAATACAAACAATGTCTGTAATTAGAAATTTCAGATAATTCTTTCGGATTATTTTAATATTAAGTATCTTATTTATATTAAGTATCTTAATATTAAAACATTTTTAATAAAATTAAGTATAGATTATTTTATATAGGTAACATAAGATTTTGATCTGAAATATTATTAATATATTGCGTTATATATTCATATGTTAATATCCAAAAATACTAAGACTAAGTGATTCTACGTATGAAATATCAGTTACCTGGTTTCTCGTTCACACAACATACCCCATTCCTTAATTAGCAATGAATTCTTGGTTACAAACACATGATATGGTGTAAATTGTAATCAATATAAGAAAAGCTTCATAAATGAGATTCTCCGTAACCACATTAGTTTTCAATACAATAAGGAAAACAAACCAAACCATCCTTTGTTCTCAGCTGGCTGAATGTATAAAATTAAAGGTGTTAAATTAAGAAATCATTTTACTATATAAATGAAATTATTAGTACTAATCATTAAAAATATTACTTTTCTATAATTTGTATTTCATCACCTCGTTTCTATTTTGGATACTAACAAACATCAATAATCCTTCTTTTCTTAAGATATAATTTATATACATCATCATTTTTAAAGATATTATTAATTTAAATTACCATTATGTTCTAAATTGATTGCTAATATATTTTCGACAGATGTTTTAAAATTAGATTGCATGTTAAATTATTGTTGTAGTGACTGCTGTACATATTCTGAAATTTAGTACTCAAGTTAACTCTATTCTTCACAAGATTTCTTTGACAAATTATCACAGATGAAATTGTTTTCAGAGTTCCAACTTTACTCACTTATTCACTACTGAAAGTTAAAAATAACTGAGACTTTTACAAGGTGAAATTCAAATTGCTATTACTATCGTTTCAATGTATTTAATGAGCTGGAAAAAGTTTGAAGACGTAAATCTTTTTAAAATACCATCGTTACTAGACCAGTGATTTTGAAACAATTGCTATTTTCTGAGTACTTAACTAAATAATCCCAATAAAATAATAAAATAATTTCGTTCAATTTTAATCTATTTTCACATTGCGCTACTTATTTTAAATGTTTGTGTAGACCACTAACTACATATGACTTGCAAGTTGTTTAAACGTGTTTCTTATAGATTGAAAACACTGAATAAATATTTGATAGATAAACCTCTTCAATTTATGTTTGAACTACTTTCTTCTAATATCTGAAACAATTGATAATATATCGGAAACCAAATTAGGTGAAGTATATAACATAGAAGATACGTGAGAAACAAATAATTGTTAGACTCATCACGAGTGTTGTTAAAGTAGATACTTACAACACTCAGATCGTTGAATATCCCACTAAACATTTTCTACTATTTAAAATTAATTTTCAATTTACATTAAAATTTGAATTATTGTTCAATATTTTGAACTTAATTGTGGTCAACTTTAAAACATCATATACTAGAAATCTGGTGTTAGGAAGTAATTATAACAGTATTTTCTGAGACTTTAATGTACTTATTTCAAAATTGATCAAACAGTGATTTGAATTTTACATTCATATGCTTTGCATATTAACATTATAGATAATGTTTGAAAGTCCTACTAAAATTAATTTATGAAATTTGAGAAATAGGCTGTTAAATTAAGAGAGTCTAATAATTAATAACAGAAGAACTTCTGCTCAAATTTCCATTTATTTTAGAAAATGAAATATTGATAGATTTTATGAATCTTATTGATGCTATTATTTCATACGGCTAGGTTGTTTTCATTATAAATTTCTTAAAATTAAATTATTTTTAAAGTCAAAATTTGGCAGTATGTAGGGTTTTAATTTTAATGGCTTACAATGTGTTAAAATGTTTGTTATTTATAATACTAATTAACAATATATTACATAAATATATATAAATATTCAATATTATATATTATTATATATATATGTATTATATATATATATAGTCTTATATATGTTATATAGTACCACTATACTCCATTTATATGATATGTATATTATATATATTTATATATTATATATATATATGTTGAAAGAGAGTATATAAGGATATAGAGAAAGAGAAAGATATATATATATATATATTATGTATAATAATATATATATATATATTGAATAGCTACCGTATTAAAAATTTAATTTCATAAAACTCAAGTTTATTATAAAATGTTTATTTCATTAATTAATGGCAATAATTTAAAAAAAAAAATATTAGATTTTTAATTTAAATTTACTAATTATCTATCATTGATTATATCATTTAGATTTATTTATATTTATTATAAACGTATTATTATGTTTCTTATTTAGGCCAATTTACCTATAGTGTTAAATAAAATGTTAATGTACAAAAAAGCATTTTTCTTTCAATTAATGAGAAAGAACCACAATCATTTTCCTTTTTCTATATCAATTTCTCCCCTTCTCAATTGTCTTGAATTGCCAATTTTATTTCTCAAGGTATCTTGATAATTAAATGAAAAAAAAAAAACTATTAAACATGTAAATTGTCTCCGAGTGACAAATGAGACAAAAAAGACTGAATTTTTCAATCACATATTAGGTGCGTCTTACACAAACGGTGATTTAATCGGAAACTTTTTAGAAAAAAAAATGAAGGTTTTTAATGAACTATTTTCAAAAAGAGATTGAAAATTCAGAGTTTTAATGAAGACATGGGGCACAATTGAAGGGAAAGATATATCCGATATGTAAAAATGCTAGTCATTAATGATTTATGCTTTATGTAAAAAACAAGGAGAAATAAAAAAAAAAAACTTTTAAGAAATTAAGTTAAGGTTTTTCGACATTTCAGCTCCTTGAAAAGCTGATTTTGATTTTAAAAAAAGTACTTTTTATGTTTTTTTTTATTTTATCATTTTTCAAGCAGCATTTTAAGTTATTTGTGTAAAGATTTTGAATGATTTTTTTTACTTTGAAAATAGGGATTGAGAATTACTGCTAATGAACGTTAAAAGAAAAGGGGAATGATCACTTAAAGATTCTATAAGCTTCATTACAAATTTTAAAGTGATGTATATATGATTGATTATATGACGTGGGAAGCATATTTCGATTTAAATAAAAGCAAAATTTGTGTTTTAGCGTAAAAATAGAATCTTGAAAAAAAATATATTCTGTAAATTAAATAATTATTAATTAAAATTTATATATACGTATAATACAAATCATAGTATAGTGTTGCTATTCACTAATTTACTAATGTACTATATTGTGCTTTGTTGGTTATAGTATTTATCTTTTAAGTATCGAAAATACCTGTGAGAGGGTATCATAAAATATTATTACTAAGAAATACCTGAAATAACTTTATAAAATTTAGTCCTCATATTAATTGGTCCTTATGGGCATAATGTTGTATAATATAGCTATTCAAGTCGATTTATTTTGTTTTAGGAAATTGTAGATTGTAATAATCTGTATTATAGAGAAGATCGAGTTTAATCTTATGAGTTCTTCAATGAATACCTTCGAAATTTCAAAAAACGCGGGGAAAAGTGTATATATCTGGGTGGTGACTAAATATAGAATTCTTAAGAATAATAAACAAAAATTAATTTTCTATCTCAAGTATTTTAGTAATAATTAAACTTAAAGGTACCATGGGGAAAATATTAATACTACGATGGTACAAGTTGTTTCAATATACGGCTTCCTGAAACCAAACAAATCAACATCAAATTCTGCAATTTACAACATTACATACATAAGGATCGATTAAAATGCAGAATAAATTTTATCCAGATATATCTCGTAGACATTTAATAATAACTGAAATGTTCGAATATCTACACGGATATATCGAATTATTAATACAAAATTACTTTCGGATGTATTGGAAATCACAATAAATAGTTGTACTTTACACATTCACAAAGTTATTTTACTGCGCTTAATTTATTATATCATTTGTTATTTTAAGTATAAGAAATCCTGTATATGTCACTGGTCTATTAAAAGTTTATTATTAATCAATATAAAGTAATCAATATTAATTTTTGCTTACTTCGTAATGTATTGAAGTGTCTTAAGCATTTATTATCTTAGGTAATTTTTGTGTGTTACAGTTTCAGTTATTCAAGTAATAGATAAGATCAGCTTACCTGAACTTGATTTGAAGTTTCAAAATAATTTGGAATTTTGTGTATTTTTCTGAAGCAAATCTAATATCACAGGTTGAATTCATTTTAAAAGGTTTCTGGAAGCTTAAGCTTTATTATTATGAGGGGAAAAAAGTATTCTTTACTTCATTTAGTAATTTTCTAATTGAAAATGACTGAAAATAAGTAAATCTTAAATAAAGGAAAGTTTATATAAAGCGTATATTATTATTATCTATCTAAACGTATGATTTAAGTATTGATATGCCTAAAAAGTATTTATAATTGAGAATTAATTGTTTGATGCTCTTCGAATATCGTACTCTTACTATGAAAAATTTAATATTGCAATAGAAAAACAGAGATACAACATTTTTCTATAAATTTATTAGTATTTTTCTACACAATTTCCTTACACTCTTCACACTTTTCCTTAGATTCTTCACCCACGTTTACACTCCTCTCCCAACGATGATTCAATTTCTTTAACCCACCCTAATAGTACTCAGCGTCTTTCTCTGGAAAATAATTGCTTTCATAGGTGATAGCCTCCTCATTTGACGCAAGTATCTGTCCTCCGAGTGCAATTTTTAAATTGGAGAAATAAAAGAAGTCACTTAGGGCTAAATCTTGTGAATAAGAAGTTGGAAATGGAGTTCAAACCGCAATTCGTGGATTTTACCATGGCAACCACTGATGAGTGAAATGACGCATTCTCTTGGTTTCAAAAACAGAAATTCTGTTTTTTGCAAAGTGACCTTCTGTATGTACCTCATGAACATAGTGGAGTATATCTTTGGAATCTCAGAATGGCAGGTAACTACAGCTTTCCATCTGGATGGAAGTTCATTTTGTAAATTCATTCACCAATTAATTCATAAGTTTTCTAATAGATTTCGACTTCTCTGTTAAAGAGATAATTTTTTCGAATTCTGAATTCGTTTTCTGTTTCCCCGTTAGATATGAGAAAAATTGGAGGACGTTCAGTTCTTCAGAGACGTCAATGTTATCTTCCAACGGATTTCGAAAAAGGCTGTCAGCGTCATTATGCTTCTTACCACTCTTATGTACAATGAACATACCGTATTCTGGAAGGTGCAAAGACCATCATCTTGCTAATATACTCAAAGAGCCTTACACTAACCATCACAGAGAATGATGGTCTGTCATAACATTAAATTGTTTCCCAAAAGGCACGATCGGAGTTAGTGCACTCCTCATACAGCGGCAAGATATTCACTTTCAGTTGCAGAATATTTCTTCCCTGATTTTGAAAGTGTCTTCGAGGTACTTTCTCTAATCCACCTTGCATTTACACAAGAGCTGTACCGATTGCGAAGCCACTAGCATCCATATGTGGTGCCTTGGGAGTTTTTTCCTCGAATAATCCTAAACTAGGATTGAAATTAAGTGCATTTTAAAAGTTGTGAAAGTCAATGACTTGATGTCAACTTTCTTGGCCGTCTCATTCTAATGACATTGCTCTTTCAGGTGAAGAGCAATGTCATTAAAATGAGCTCGATTTCTAGGTCGGTTATTTTGTAGCCGTGTATTGTGTTACACGTTCTTTACACATATCTTTTGCTTCTTTACACAATACACGGTTCCAGGATGTATCAGTCGTTGTACCTCGTGCTTCCATCAAACTGTCGCGTAGATGTTAAAGCAGATTGAATTGAAGAAACAATAAATATCCGAATAATATAGTTTATTACTAAGCTGAGAATAGCTACACTTGGTTGAAAACCTTCTCAGACTAAGAATACTTGATTTTATATATGACAATGGAATATTACAGAGCACTGCGCTCTGGTAACATTAAGAATATTCTGAAAGGTTTTAGAAATTATAATAAAAAATAGAGGAAAATTGTACAATACTTTACATTAATTTTCAATTTTGCCATCATTAAGTTTCGTACTCGGGCATTCCCGATGTGTAAACAAGTATCGTACCTTTACGCCATCGTTTGCTGGTGAGCTTCACGATGAAATGAATATATAAGTTGGCATATAATTATATTTCGCTCTGTAATAAAAATATTTGATGGAAGTATATACTTCTTCATGAAAATAGATCAATCATCATCATTATATACTATTAAATTGTGAACTTAATAAAAGAATTGAACACGCACACAAATCATGATCTTTTAGTTTGAATTTAAAATATAGTAATCGTTTTTTAAAATTTAATGAAAACAATAATATGGATGATACTTTAGTAACATGCAAATCAATACTATTTTATTAAATAAAAATATTCTTAACGCTAAAATAGAATTATAATAAAAGAAATAAAAAGAAAAGCAGAGAGAGGTACTATGGCTAAATTATTACTTGTATTGTTTCATCTACTTTTTTTATTTCCAATACATTACTAATTAATCTCTCCCTTAAAATCCGAGCAACATCCCGAAAATTCCAATAATTACCGAATTACAATATTACGTTTGGGAAATAATACACCATAACATATGCCTGATATTTTTAACTCCCCAATATCGAAATATCATTTTTTACGAAGCAAATAACATTTTCCAGACAAAAACAACCCATCTGTAAGAACCGATACATTTCCCTTATCTTACCTTTGAATGAAATTCCATTCCATTTCATTCAATTTACTGCCGTCCCTACACTATAAATAGCTACAACGTCGGAATTATTTTGAAGCGTCTTTTAAATGCGACGCGCATTTGCTGTTTGCGTGCATACGCGCTATGTAACGCGCAGAACAATCAATGTGGCTTGGGATAGAGAACAGCTGTTAATAGCAGCAGTGGATTTTTGGGAAACATAGCGTTGATTTATGAAGGTAGATGCGGTTGTTTAAAGAAAGAAAGTGGGGATAACGCCTCTTCGATGTTTGCTCTGATGCTCATTTATACAAATAGCGTTTGAGATAGCATCGTTCGTTATTTCAAGAGTTCACATTAGCGGATGATGATAGATATTGCTATTTCGCCATGAAAATAAAATGTGAATGAAATATGATATATCTTACTAAATATATGAATATATATATGCTTGTTCATAAATGTATAATATGAACTTAGACGAATAATTTTTTTGTTTCTGAATGTTTTACATGAACATAACGAGTCTGTATCCAGGATGTTATCAACAGTATCGAGACAGTTTCTTCTGTGATTGGCAGCATGCATTTCCTTAAGTAGAAAATTTAATTTTATACATTCGATGATATTGATATTTTGTTGAGGCATGATGTGTATTTGCATATTAAAATCTTCTTATATCCAAATTTAAACAAATTGTATCGATAATTAACTTATTAGTAACAATTATTTTCCTGAAATAAAATTGTTCTTTTTATCATGATAATAAGATAAAAATTGGTGTTTATACATGAATATGATGAGAATGCTTGTTAAATAATTAACAAAATATGAAATTTTAATTTTCTATTGTTTTAAATTCTCAATTGCTTGAATAATGTATAAACGTTTAAGTTATATAGCGATCCTTAAATAATTTATAAAAATAGCATTCAATTATCTAAATGTTTGGGGGGTAAATATTGGTTAAAGACTCTTTTCCACCTCTATAAATTATACCTTACTTTTTATAACAATAAAATATGTTTTATCATTCAAGATCTTATAGTCTTAGTTAATATCATAAATATGTAATGTAATACAACTATTTAAAGTAAACTATGGGGGGGAGTAGAGCAATTTTACGTATTGTATTTCAAAGCACGGTACATGAAGAAACCCCTTGGTTAATAGATATAATATTAATTACAAAAATAATTTTTTAAGAAATTTTACTGGCAATATTGCTATTTATATATTTTTAGTCTTATCTATAAACAGAATTTTCAAATATAATACGTCAAAACTTTTGAAGATTAATTGGCAGCTGTTTATAAATTTATAAAAAAATCTCACGAGAAATAAAATATCTTACATGATGTAATGTAATTACTTAACATAAATTTAATATTTTTTTCACTGTTGTCCTACTTTCGATATTTTATAAACGTTATTTGTTTTCTTTTTTAATTATCTTCAATACAGTTATACAAAAATACATCACAAATTTCTGAAATATATGTGCGACATAAAAATTTAAAGAACAGTCTGTATCAATTTGCTTTGTTAAACGTTATGACACCTAAGATACGTAATAAATGTACAGAATCTATATAGCCATATAAATTAAATTTCGTCTTTACAAAGAAAGCAAAAATTATGTAAGTAATGTCTAAATACTGCATAAACCCATTAAATGGGATCTTTTGAACGCGAATTTCCGGCGAATAGTCTGCATGCAGAATTTTTTTTTAATTCGAGAAACAATCTGAAAATCATTTTCCTTTATTTTTTCATCCACATATTTTGTAAAATTATTCTCTTTGGTAGAATCTTCTAACAGTTGTTATTGAATAAAAGAAAAGAGGGAGCTCTCTTATCGCCAGTGACAAATAGAATGCTGTGTTATGTTGTCTAAATGCAAAATGCAGAAAAACAACTTGAAGCGCACATTTATTGTTCCCAAATAGACGTGTTTATCATCAGCAAATATGATTTACTCTCTTTGTTCAATATGAAGATGATTTTCCAAAGATTGTTTTGTTTTATTTTATTTCCCCCATTCTCCAGTTAATGGGTATTTTTGGATATCTCCAACCGTCTCTGATCCTATTTAATCCGACTTAACGAGATTTTACTGTTTAATAAAGTGCTCTAACACTGACATGTTAATAGCCTCCAAGCGCTTAAATTTCGAAATTAATTATTTTATCTCGAAAACAGTAATATGTAACACAAAAAATAAACAACAGAGTTATGTTTTAGTATGATATGTATTATGTATTTAATACACGCAACTAATAGCAATATATTATGAAAAAAATAAACGTAGAATATTGAAATTTAATAACGATGTTACAGTATTAGGTTGGCAATTAGAATATCACCCACATTTAGGCACTTATACACATTTGCATTTGGATTGAAACTTTTCACGAGCATCATTAGCATTTCAGGTGTTTCTTATGTGCATACTTGTATATTCTGGTATACAGATCCTTTAAACTGCACGATGACAAACAGTATATTGATAACTAATTTGTATTTATGTCTTCAGATAATAAATAATCCTTTGCAGTCAATTAAGATATTAAATAACTGCAAAGAATTATTTTATACTAAAATAGATGGTGCTTTGCGTTTTTGTAATTAACTTTAATCGCTTCGACCGAGTTGTGTTTTTAAAGATAAAATTGCTGATTTTCAAGAATTTCGCTCATATGGAATCTGCGATGAGTCTCACGTAATACATTCTACTATATAGGTAGAGGTATACTTCAGCAAATCTAGCTTCTTTTCTTTCAAATATAATTTCACTGTCTATGTACATTAATTCTCACTAAGTATATGTAATAATGCATTAAAACGTCTTAAAAAGGGTGGCAAGTTACTCGGAAGCAGCTAAAATGTTAAATTCAAAAAATATTTATAATCTCATCTAATTAGCTAACTTTCTAAATTACATTTACATGAAATTTTCTTAAAGAACAATTTAGCTTTAGATGACTTTCCTGCTGAAGAAACACATGTTACAGACAGCTTCTTTAAATAACTTTTATTTGTTAGACTTTAATTAAAATGTTAGGGCCTTTTGATATTTAAATATTATTGCATCATACACGTACCATATGTTCAAAACTTGAACTATATACTATAAATTTATAAAAATACTAATAACTTTTTTTAATTTCTTAATATACTTAATATATTTATCTTTGCTTAACATTTAATAGGTAGAAAATGCATAAGTTATATTCTATTCCTGAATTATACACTTGAGGATGTAATACAATCATTTTTTTAAGAAAATATTTATTTTATTGTTTTATTTTTAATAAATTCCACATTAATTCTAACAGTGAGATTCTAAAAAATTTAAAATTAATGTAGTTATTTGAAAATGACATTATAATTAATTAAACCATTCAAAGTATTTCTGAAAAAGGACCTTACGTTGTTGAACTAATCACGTTCAATTATAAGGCAGATAAAACACAATTTGATTTTAATTCTAAATGATTACAAACACACTTATATTCTTATAGTAATAATTCATATCAATCCACTTTATCATAGCAAAAAATACATTTAATTTTGGATTTAAAATTTTTACTCTGTTTTATGAAGGAATTCTTGATATTTTATCACTATAAATGAATTAAGAAATTTATCATTATGATATATATTATCACGTATTACAGTTCTATTGATATTTTCAGAAAATACATTTACTTAAAGTATGTTATGTTATATTCAAGATGCTTAAAATACGGAAATAATTCAATAACGTTAAAATGATGCCGAAAAATTAGTTTGGTATGATAAAAGTCTAAGAACAAGATATTGAAATTCCGTCATCTGTGTAAGCAAGTATTAAATCACTCAATACATAAAGTGAAATCTTAAAGTGCATTATCTTATTTGATTCTGATCAGTATTGAAACTCCCATTTCCTACATTTGAATGCAATTTGATTTTTATTGAGTACATCATGATATTTCCAAAAAATGTATTTCTAATTTAATTGAAACTTACAATTTAAAATCAACCTATTTCACTTTCCTCAAACGGAACATATATAAGGAGAAATATCATTTTCTTTGGCCGTTCTTAACTGTCAAAATATCTTAAAAAATCGTTGCCAGCTGAAAAGGATTGAATTCAGTTTTTGATGCACATTATTCAAAAGAACTGTCAAATAAGTTCCGTGAACGAGTTACATTTCAAAATACTTTTACTTGCAAAGAGTTTCCTCTCTTTGAATAACCGAATATTAGAGATTCGAAGAAGTTCTATGCATTTTGACAAGAATGATTTGTAGTACAATAATTTTCAAAGGATTTGTTTTATGTGTACGAATCAGATCTCGGTTATTTTCGAATTTAGAAAGCGCTTCTTGAATGCGATTTTGAATTTACTTCATCCATTTTTTGAAAGGAATGGAATCTTTTCAACATTTTTCAAGATAGTATGAATTTTCTATGGCGTGATTTATTTCATTGACAGGAATCGAAAAAAATATTTAGCAGTACAACATTCTGAAAATTTTAGTTATTTTGTTATATATTGAACAACTCTTTATTAAACGTTCTTACTATATATTAATTCCATAATACTCATCCTTTTCTTGCAAAAATTGACAAAAAGACTTCTATAATATATATATATATATATATATATATATATATATATAATATTTTATTATTTCATGTCATTAGAAACAGCTAAATAATTTTCGATTTCTGCTGAAAAAAATGCAAAAAAAAGATAACATTTTCTCCCCTTTTCTTATACATATATATAATAAAACAACAAAACAAATTTTCTTTAAATTTTATGAAATCTAGTATTGAAAGTAAAGGTTAATATTTTTTAAAAAAAAATTGAAAAATACGAAAATTTAGACCTAAATTGTTGATATTCAGTGCTAAAATAATAAAACTATGTTCTAAAATGTTATAAAGGGAGTTTTTATGATCCAACACAACACATGCGACTATTTATAAACGAAAGGAATATATCTCTGACTATTTACTTTAGATTTTTACATTTTATTTCTTTAGAAAATTCCGATTTCGACTCAAAAGTGTTTATTTATTAGAAATATACACAAGTTTTAATAAGTTAAGCTTGTGCCTTGTTAGCATATCATTACATATGTTTTAAACAATTGTCTCAAAATTTAATTTAACTTACCTTATTTGAAGTAATTTTGTGGGAAGCCAAATGCATTTTTAAATATATAGTTCTTCATAATTTCAGTAGATAATATATAAAGAAGGATCTATCTAAATGCACAAATCTACATTAAACATATCATGCTGATTTGAATACTGGTAATTGTCTTGCATATAAGATTTTCAGAAATGTATTGGCCCATTTTATACATAACTAAGAGATAAAAAAAATGAATTGCACGGAACTGTTTCATGAGATTCTACAAGATAGAGATTATTCACCAAAGATTTCAGTGATTTCACTAGTGGAAAATAACCTTGTTATTTTAAGTTACAACTAAATATATTTTCTATTTCCTTTCCTGAAAACTGCATGGAATAAAGTTTACCTATATTAACTCGGTTTGTCGTCAACAGGGTTTAAGCCATTGTTTGGAATCTTGTTCACATTATTCATCACATAAACAACAAAACTTTTAACTCTTACATCCATTAAATAAATACAATTCTAGACAAAGTTTCTATTATTTTAACTATGCTAAGGTTTTTGTATCATTCATTGTATCCTAAATATTATTTCATGAATTATTAATTGTATTGATGCAATATTAATTACACACTGATATGTAAATTGGCTTGAAAGAAGTGCAAGGAATTTGATGGATTGATATGAATGTCTGAAGTCTTATAAGATATTGATTCTGAATAATTGTGATGTAATTTGCAGCTGAAGAACCTCTTTATTTCACTCTTCTATATTAGTTTTAATAATGTTCATGGGTCAATTAGCATTTATATGTGATGAAGATCTAGATGTTATATGTTTAATGAATTTACAATATCAATTCATTTTATAATTGAAAGTCTTTCTACATTCTTAACCAATTATTGGATTTTAAAATGGACAAAAATTAGGAAACTTTAATTTGTATAGGAAAGCAAGAAAAATACAAATTCTTAGGAATTTTCTGAATGCGAAATATAACTTCTTCTAAGCAACTAAAATTAATTATTAATAAAACGGCTGATTGTAAGTTTGTTCTTCTACCAGAAAATTACACATAGTTCAAAATGATTTGAAATATTCAGGTATAACTCATTACCTGAAGTCTCAAAAACGAAAAAATATTTGTGTTTAAATAATACGAGTTAAAATATAATAATACTATCAATATGAACCCTGAAACAAGAATTAATATATATATATATATATATATTAATTCTTGTAATAACTGTATTGTATTATGCAGTTACATAATACAATACAGTTTATTTTCGAACATGAAGAGGGAGTCTAATATATCTTTTTTGGTTTCAATTATAAGCAAAATTAAGACTTTATTTTCACGTTTCCAACTTAATTTCTCAGATTAACATTAAAAATAATGTATAAAATATACTTTTTCTTAGAAAAGAGAGTATAAAAATTTATTAATGATAGTTTTTAATAAGTCGGTACATATCCAGGAAATATACATCGAATAGTGGTAGAAGACCATTTTATAATGAAACATATCACAATAAAAATGGAAAACTATAGGAAATGTGACCTCTACTAATACAAAAATATAACACTTAAATATACTTTCTAGAGTTTTTTTAAATTATTTTCTTCTTCGTCTCTATCTTTCTGTGTTGTCAAAAATAAAGGAGAATAATAAATTCATACTTAAATTGAGTTCCTGTGACACGCCTACCTGAACATTTTTTTTTAAAAAAAGAACACAAAAAAGGTATTTCTTTATTTCATTGAAAGGAAAATATTTTTCCATCACACTTTCATTTTATCGTCATCCACTCGTTTTTTTTCCTTCCATTTTACACGCATTTACCGCGGCATTTAACTTTCTAAAATAAAAAAAGAAGTCTTGCTGCAAGTTTAATTAGGCTGGGATAATGGCTGGGACACATTAAGGAGTCTTTATTCCTGCAGAAAAGTATCAAGAATAGTTATTAATTTTCTACTCAACATCTCCTTTATACAACTTAATCACTGATCTCCCTTTTTTCTTACTAAGCTTCAAGTTTAGTATCAAGTGGTATTATTCCTCTACTTCTAATGAAAAAGTTTTTACAAAGCTTTACTTTTAAAACTATTGCATTCTTAATTATGTGATAATAATAACCTTAATATACATTTAAATTATTATTTCTAAGTCGATATTTTTAATTATTTTAAATGTCTTTTCGTTCTGATTAATATACATCAAAGCTATAAAAATATCTTACGGAACTAATTTGTACAATTTTCTTCATTTATTATAAATTGCTCTGTCTTTAAAAATCACTTCTGTTACCTCTTTGTTTGATCTCTAAGTTATTTCTATATTATTTTTAATGAATATAAATGATACTTTCGAACTTTATGTATTCAAATATTTCAAGAATAATTTAATTTCTTTACGTACAATATCTAAAAACCTGTTTTGTAAATTATTTATTATATTTAATGCTTGTAACTTGCTTTTTTATTTATTTTAAGTCAATTTTTACTTTAGTGCTTTATTTAAATTTTTTTCCGGGGGAATATTTTCTTTTTCTCTAACTAATCCTTTCAATAATATTTTGATAATTGTTACTAACATATTAATATAATTTGATTCCTCATTTAGTCCTTTAACAAAGTGAGAAACTCGTTAAATGTTATAAATTGATTTTATTACATGTTTTAGTATTTTCGTGATTTTTCTTTTCCTTATATTTTCAATCAACATATCTAAAGAAAAGAAGAATTTTTCGTTACATATCTAAAGAAAAGAAGTTCTATAAATTAATTTTAATATAAAATCATTTTGAGACTATTTGTGTAACCATTCATTCACAATATTGAACTTAGTATTTCTGATTCATCCACTTCTTCTAACTTACTTTAATGTATTTCTAAGTATTTTTCATGCTGCCTGAGACATCCTCTTGAATTCTCACTTAATTTTTGTTTAGTTTCATATTAAAATCTTTTTACAAATTACAGCTTATTTCAAAACTTTATTTTCTTAATTATTTAATCATTTCTTGTTTTCTTCATTTTATTAATAGGTCTAATAATTCTATTAATTCTCTGATTGTTATAATAAAAATATATTTTATTGTTGTTTTGTTTCATGATTTGCTTAATATTTCTTCCATATTATGACATTTAAAGTATGTCTATAAACAAATTGATATACTGAAGGACTTTAGAAAAAAAATTGCCCCTTGTAATATTTTCTTTGTATTAGCAATAGTAATAATAATGATTGTATATATTTACATAAATTTTAATTTGCCCTATGATAGTTAGCATCAAACTAATATTATAACGTTAATTTATCCTAGTAATAAGATTATTACATGTATTTCCAATATATTTAAAACATGACATACCTTTATGCATATTACATTCATTTATATAAAAAATTCGTGAAACCAATATCTAGAATCTTTATGAATTTGTTTAATACCTATCATAATACAGATAATGATCTTCGATCATTAGATGCTAAATTTTAATTTAAGATTATCCAATTTTATGAATTATCTTAAATTAAAATCAAGATTATTCATAAATTTGAATATGAGAAATTTATGAAATTTATGAATTTCTCATTGTAGTTACTATGAGAAATTTTCGAATACTATTATTTTTCTGTAAACAATCATTAATATAAGCCTTAAATAATTCCCCATGAATGTATCTACGAATTTCTTAATATATTATATTTATTTCAAAATATTTTTGTTTTATATCTTCTAATATATTTATTTCGGCATCAAAAATTATTTTCTGAAGGAATATTTTCAGCATATTAACGAGAATAATCGTTTGTATTATGTTTTTATCTAATTACCTATTTTATTTTTGTATAATGTCTTATCATACTTACTCTCACTACAAGAGATCATGGATACTGTTCATGTAACATTATTGACACTGTCACTCCCAAACTGAAACATTTTTCTGCGTGACAGATAATCAGCCTCTCCTAAGTATTACATCTAAAATTTTAAAAAAAAATTAGTATGTGTTTCTCTTTCTTAAGAAATATGAAGACAAAATGAAAACCTGGCTTAGTAAAAAAGCTAACTTTCTATTGTACTACATAATTTTTAGACTTAAAATTAGTTTTGGAGTAAATTAATTCCTACCATCTGAAAATATTGTTTGACTTTTATTTGGTAGAAAATTTCTTGATGTAGAAAATATCAAAGTGTTGCATAATGTAAATTATATTATTTTTCAAATGAAATATATTTGTACTTAATTGAATTAGCTGTTTGAGAATTTCATACAAGCTTCATTTTAGCTACAATAATAAATTTCGGATATTTTTTTTAATTAATTAATACACTCAAACTTAGTTGCGTAGAATGTCTCAAAACCTAATCAAATTTAAAAATTAAAGTAATTTGCAAAAGACTTCTTTATTTGCTGTATAAAGACACTATTTAAAAGTTAATTAGTTTTATAAAATAATTCAGGTGTTTTTAGAAAAATCTCCTGATATATTAAAATTTGGATTTTGAAAATCTTTAAAGGTGATTGCGTTTTTCATAATGATATCAAAGTTTCAAATTTAAGAGTAGGAAAAAACTATATTAAACTATTTAGAAGCACTTAAAACTAAACTTATTTTTTTCTGAAGTTAAGAACATAATCACATAAAAAATATAATGATTTTTTTTATTCAATAAAATACTGTTTTCTTAATACATTTAAATATTTTCAACCTTTCTTGAATAATTTGGAACAAAAAAAGTTATCAATAAGAATCAATTGCACAAAATTACTAATCTAAATAAAAATATTTGAACAAGAAAGAAAAAATAGATTTATTTTTTTTTACATTTGAAAAAGAAAACTTTTGTCCAATACCAAACACATCAAAGAAGTGAATATTTAATACCATCTACAAATAAGGCAGCACGCTGAGGTATTTTTCCGAATTCCCTGAACATATGTAGGAAACCACAGCAATCAGCATATATTGATCTTCTTTTCTTGCCAAGTACAGACCTCAACTGGTGTAGAGGCAATCGATATACTTCGCGTTTTAGCACTCGATTGGTTTTCATCCGAAACTGATGCTACCTATGAATAAAATAAGAAATATCCTGAGTAGAAAAAAATATGAATAAAATAAGAAATATTCTGAGTAAAAAAGATATGCAAGAAACCAAACTTTTTAAGTTTGTGTCTTCTCAGCGAAGCTAAAATAATCCTTCTTTTCGAATGTTTGAAAAGAATGATTATTCGAATATTTTGAAAGAAAGGCTTTAGACTATGATCTGAATTTTAAAATAATGCCATGTCTTTCTAGATTTTGCATTAGTTTGTTTTCTCTAAATGAACTGTATCTGATTTTTTAAATTAGTATATTTTCTTAAAATAAACTGCACATGTTTTATTTCATCGGTTTACTTTAGTTAATAAGCTGGATATGTAAATTGATCATATCGTATCTTGAAAGAGAATAATTTAAGTAAAACAAATATCTTGAATGTTGAAAATGAACTTCTGTTTTCAAAGTTGTTCTTATTATTTTATTTTGAAGGTATTTGTAAGCATCAACGTATTTTCAAAGACTTATCAATTAAGTTTATAACAACAGAATATTTTCTGCATTAAAAATATTCACATATTAAATATTAATATATTTCATCATAAATTATTAAACATATTAATACATCAAAATTTAACCTCTAATATATTCATTCATCAAAATATACACACCTTACGCATTAGTGGATATATATCAACTATAAATGAAATAAAAAATTATTCGAGTTTCTTATTTAATATATCAGATATTTATGATTGTGGGAAGTTTGCTTGACATGATTTTTCCGAACAATGATAAATTTAATAACTTTGTAATTATTTTAATAATTACATTTTTCGAATTCAAAATTGATTATTTGTAACTAAGTATCAGGTTATATTTAAAAAAATGCTTCACCTTTGAATATTACTATAATACTCAAGCGAATATATTTATTTTCTATACCTAAAACATATTTTATCTTAACTTTTTCCATATCATGAGCTATAAGCAACAACTGATATATATATACTAAGGATGTTTTGAAATATTGTAACAAAAAAACATTATTTTGTATATATTATAAATAAGGAAAGAAAATACTTACTTTTATACGAAAATGTACGAGTTTAAATAAAGGTTTAAATCATTGCTTGGGTCGTAATGTGATTAATTCTAATGGTTATTTTCTGATAGTCACTCGTTTACTCAACGATGTTTAAATAAATAGAATTAAGCTATTTACAAAGAAGCAGTATGAAATATTTTCTTAATATACCACTGAATAATTTTAAAAATTTCCAATTGCATTAATTTACTGAACAAGTTAATTATTATTGCTAAAGTATTATGTAAAACTCTGAACATTTTAACATTCATTCACAGATTTATTTATTCATAATTACTTTGGAAGTTAAGTTTAATTTATTTGAGTAATTAAATGAAAATATAAAGTACGACATTTATATAGAAATTGATAATTTCAGTTTCCGGTAACGAAATTTAATTTTTTTTTTTGCTTTCAAATTATACGAAACAATAAACTGCTAATTCTTATGTAATAATAAATTAAATCTGGATTTTATTTGATGGGTAAGTGAATATTTATACACATATAAGTGACATATTTTCTCTAGGGATTGTTTTTCCTTTGAAAGCAGAACAAAAACTTGACTTTTATTTGGTTCTTCAAAGACAAAGAACAACTGAAGATAAGACATAGTTGTCTTTAGTCAAGGAACAGTTTTGAAAGAAAGAGAGTGCAACATAATGATCTCTAGGGACAGTATCATTTCCCCCTTAACTGTGAAAAAAATATCAGAAGTGTTTTTGTTGTAATATTTTTTGGCAAGATTTATCTTTTTTAGTGTCTTTTTGGATATTCAGCACATTTAAGCTTTTGGTAACCTAAAAATATATTATCTATTTTTTTCTCATATCAGTTTCAAATATTGAAATAAATATCTTTGTTCATTAAATTGATGCCATTTTTTTCTGTGAGAATTCTGAAACTGCTTTTAGTAATTTTTGCAGCTCTTGAAAGATTTCAAAATGACTTTTCATTTAAAATACGTTTCATTGGTCAAATATTTAAACTTTAACCATTTTCCAAACTGTTAACATTCGTCTCATAACCACTATTAAAATCCTCTGTATGTCAGAAGGGTAATATAATGAAAATAAACTAAAAGGATTAATTCTAATAATTAATAATTTATATCGAAGAGCAATATTAGCAATACTCGTGAAAATTGTATAAGGCTTTAACATGGTTAATTAAAGTACATGCTTTTTAATAATAATTACTATCACTATTGAATCTTTTTTTATTTGACCCCTTCTATGCTCAATTCGTAATTTATAGGTCAAAACATTTTAACATTTGTAAAAGCATATTTTTCTAAGTAAACTTTTTTAGAGAAGATGACATCCTTAGTATACAAGTTTATCTAAAAAGCAATAAATAGAAACATCTTAAAAAAGTATACTTTAAATAAAAAGTTTATTTTTATTAATACTGAATAGCTTTTGATAAACGCGAAAGTAAGGTACTTCAGACAATTCAACAATCACAATTTTTTTAAAAAAATTTTAGTATATTCTTGTAGATAATTTATTTAACAATTTTGTGTTTGCCAAATACTGAGAAGCGTTGTGAATTTTTCATTGCAAATGAACTTTATCATAAAAAAACTGCTGAAATTATCGCAAAATAATTTCTTCGCTATTTAAACAAAAATTCAGCCTATGAAAAATTCAGCCTAAGGAAAAGAATAAAAAAGATATCTGGATTTCTCACACACACGCACAACATGTACATTTAGTGGACACTACTGATGAGAGTTATTCAGACTTTCAGATACAGAATATCTACCGTTTCAAAATAAAAATCAGAATCAAAATAATCTAATTTTGAAATATCTAAACGTTATTTATCTACATCAGCATGTAAATAGAGTTCTCTCAAATCAGAATTACCATGCTGCACACAAGCAAAGATAATATAATCGAATTAAGAAAATAAATATCTCTCTAAGAATCCTAATAAAAAATACCTAAGCAAATTGACATTTGAGCCTTTCACTTTGAGGCTAAAATCAGGTAATCTTTGAAGTATTAATATCTAGAGGTTAAAAAAGTCAACAACAGACATCAAAACACTTAAAAAATAATTCAGGAAAGCTTGGCTGCACAGTGAAAAATTTTATATTTTCCGAGCTACATTCTGTATGAGCCAGGGTGGTATTATTTGTATGCCCGAACTTTGGGATAAGCTGATAAAGTGTAGAAAGTCGAAGCTAAACATTTTAAACTTCATTCAACGCCTATTTTATTTCATGAATTAAAAAAAAGTAGCGTAAGCTATGATTTCGAAAAACATAATTTCAAAAAAATAGGAAACACTTAACGTATAAAAACATAGAATGAAAAGAATAATTTGCAATTATGGACTCCTTAGTGTTATTGTTAAAGATTAAATGAAGCATTGTAATATTTATATATATAAAAATAAACCTTTCTTCCTCCACTCCTGAAGAATGCGATAGTAATTTTCCATTTTTTTTTCGGTTTGCATAGAACATGTATTTAAATACATGTTAAACATTAGCTCACCTATTTCACTTATTTAAGAGCTATTCATAAATAAGGGTTTTACTATTCTTCCATAAAAAAACCGCACAGGGAAAGAGACATAGAGAGATCTCTAAATTTCAGAGCCTTTAAACTAACATTCAGAATCTAAATTTCAGAGCCTTTAAATTAACATTCAGAATCTAAATTTCAGAGCCTTTAAATTCAATTCAGAGCCTTTAAATTAACAATCCAAAGCTAAAATATGGTTGTGAGTGTGCATGAAAAATTAGTCTGGTCTATGGAGTACCATTTAAAAAAGGAAAAAAAGAAGCATTAATAATGTTTAATGAGAGCTATGAATGAGACGTTTCAAAAATAATAGTCCTGTAGTTGAAGATATTCTGCTTCTCGGGGTACTTAACTTTTTCGAGTTTTATTTTCCTTTTGGGTGAAAATTATTTTGTTGATTAACTATTGATAATAAAGTGTCTTCTCTGTTTTATTAAATATCTTAATATATGAATTTCAAAATTAACCAGTTCAAAGTGATCCGTATAGTAGGAGAAACGTAACTCCGATTATAGATGAAAACAGAATAGAATGCTGGTTAAGCAGTCAAAGAAAGTACCTTATTGTTCTCATCTATTTATTTAATCAAATAGATCAAAAATTAACATGCATAATTATAAATATCTGGAGTTAAACAAGTATTCTCCCAACGTAAATGCGTGATTCGTGTATCGTTATATGTCGTATGTGTAGATGTATATGTGTTTTGCTAATGTGGGGTATGTCTCTGTCGAATTTGTGTGAGTAAGAGTGCTAATCCTTAGAAAATTTCTTATTTAAATGTGCTGCCGGGAGGTATGCAGGATTTCCACATAGAGAAAGAAAGCGCCCTTTCCTCCCAAAAGATCCGATCGAATTTCCAATTATTAATGTGGAATGACTCTCTACTTATCTTTCAACTATGAATTAAAAAATTCCAAAAAAAATCATCCTAAATCAAAATACACTGTTCCATGATTTGGAGACCCCGTATCATTTTAGAATGCCCATGTATAGAAATAGTTTTGAAATCATAAGGAATAGTCAGATATTTTAATGTTAAGGCTTTGCTACAGTTAAATTAAAAGTTAATTGCTTGGTGGATTGAAAAAATTTATAAGAAAGATAATATGAAGTATATTATAGGAATGAAGATTTACATAACTATTGTTACGAAAAATTAAGCTTTTTGCTCAGGGCTTAATTGGTTTTGTACAATTCACGAACACTATTGTGTTTACTTAGATCCGACGATAAGTCTTCGTTTAAATAAAACTTAATGGAAAAAGAATTATTACTTAAAACTTGAAGTTACATTTTTAAATCGAGAAAAGTGATAATTTATCTCAGAGGGTATTCGCAAGAAGCTGTTGGAATAGAGATAAGGGGATGTGGGGACTGGATTTGGTTGTCCACTTGGGACAACCCAACACAACTTGTCAGTCTGTGGCCTGAATTTGGAAACGATTTTCAGAAAGAAATTTTGTTTCTTCTTGGAGAAACAAAGAACGAAATGTCTGATTGGCTGGTTGAGAAGCACCCTATTAGCTTAAGGCAGGGCTATGAACAGAAAAAAAATTCTGGAAATTTCCTCATCACGGTGAATCTGAGAGCAAGGTATCTTATTGGCCAGTAGAGAAGTACTTTACCAGATTGGAAACCAGCTTTACTCTGATAGTGGGAAAATTTTTTGAGGTTCATTTTAAGAAGATTAGTTTAGAAAAAATTTCGCTGAATCTGTGTTGTTATTCATTGTTTTTACTCAAGATATATATTTTTCTAATTTATGTGAAATGGTTATAAAGTGGATGGTTATAAAGTTATTCAGTGGATTTTCGGATATCACATACCGATAAGTTTTAAGAATTTGTTTCAGTATAATTGTTTTTAATGTTATATTATCTATAGAACAGATTAAAATATTTCTGACTCACACTTAAATTATGAAAACGGAATTTGAGCTCTTCACTTCCCTATTATCTACACTACGTGAGAACTTTAAGGTTCTGTTCCATTTATCTCTTCTTAGCACTCACTATCCTAATAAATGCGTCTCGAAGGAATCAGGACTTGAACTAGTGATTAGACTCAAATTCTGTTTCGGAGCTCGCGTGAATATCAGCCACTGGGATAAGTCCTAGTTTTAATAATAATAATAATAACAATAATGATTAATTATATATAAGAATCTATCAATATCATTCTCTCTCTCTCTCGGCATATATAAATATATATAAATATAAATATAAATATATATATATATATATATATATATATATATATATATATATATATA
>BMAW01048093.1:128187-186670 GCA_019974015.1 Nephila pilipes
ATATATATATATATATATATATATATATATATATATATATATATATATGTAATATGTATTACAATATAAAATAAATAGGACATAACGTACAAACTATATCCAACACACATTATTCTTGCAATTCACGGTTCAGTTACCCTAAAGTTCTTATGATAGTTCTTCATTCATATCAAGGCAAAATTCTTTCTGTTGTTCATGAAATGTAAAATCAATAAAAATAGCATATGTAATAAATGTTACACATATATACTTCCAATCCATGATATTAATTCCTCATAGTTCATGGGATAATTCCCCTTTCATTTATGGAATGTAGAAACATTCGATAAATAGTATATACTAAATACGATACTTATTTTCTTATAACTCATGATATTATTCCGAGAAATCTGTGTTATAATTTTACCTATCGCTTATGAGGCACATAACTGATAAAAATAACGTGAATGCTAAATACAACACGTATTCCATATTCTCAATTGGATAATTCCTTAGATTAAATTGGTCCTAGGTATCAAAACTTGATTATTATATCTGTGATCTGTAACATTTCATATACATTTAAATTTTAATTTTAACTCTACATTTTATTTTTTGCTCTAAATAAATTTTACTCAAAGAAAATTCATAAATTATTCATATGAAGTACCGCACAAGTGTCAAAAAGGTCTTTTTCTATACCAAACTTCATTAAAGCACCTGATCCTGCATTTCTTTCTTGATCAAATCACTTGCATTCACGT
The DNA here is from genome assembly GCA_019974015.1 of Nephila pilipes. Classification (NCBI taxonomy): domain Eukaryota; kingdom Metazoa; phylum Arthropoda; class Arachnida; order Araneae; family Nephilidae; genus Nephila; species Nephila pilipes. Next base: position 128,931 of record BMAW01048093.1, read on the forward strand.
GACATGTACAGTTATTGCTTTTTTTTAAAAACCGAACTCGAAAGAAAACTGCCTTTTTGTGCGAAGACCAATCCTGAATTTTTATCAGCCGTAAATACTTTCTCCGTATGCTGAATTGAAACCTCGTATCGCTGTTCACAGAATACTTAAGATGCTCTTGCGGCCTTGGAGACAACTTCGAGGAGGAACTTTATGCGGAATGGGACATGGCTTCATACGCAGTTTCATTTTTATGTATTCTTTTAACGTGAACTGCCTGAGATTTAGGTTACCCTTTAATGCATGCGCTTTCCCTTCGTCCGCGTTTTTCGGAAACTCGTGAGAGAACTTGTAATTTTATTTACGACCGTAACGGCCACTTTTTTATCGTATTTATGTGATATGCACGTGTTTTTATAGGATAAAAATAATAACTTGTAGTGATGGTTTAATAGATATATATTTTCGAAAGTGTACTCTTATAAATTCCAGGAGTTAAAAAAAGAAGTGTTTTGGTAACAGATAATCGAGACAGTTACTTTTCATTCAATGGTTACGTGATCTCTTTTAAAAAAAGGACTCATTCAGAAATTTTATTAAAATGCTCGTTTGCTAAAGAAAATACAAGATTGACTTAAAATTTGATAATATATGAAATACTAACGACAGATTATAGATTAAATGTTAAAATTTTACATAGTTGTCTTAGAAACAACGAATTTGTTATTTTAAGTTAAGTCTAGTGATGAGGAGGGGATCTGACGATGTAATTCCCCTCTTAATATCCGTTGCCATTCAACAGTACGTGAGGTCTTCAGGTTTTGGAATATTTAGTGCGCAGCAACTCCTAATCTTAAACATGATAAATCTATAGTGAAACGAGGTTTCGAATAAGTGTCGAATAAGTAATATTTAAAGGTTTTATTTTTAATCAATTAAAATCCGCTTGTTTTTATTTCTCACTCTTATGTCACATTAAAATAATGCAACTTGCTAGTAACAATATGACTTGTAGATTTGAACTAATATAATACAAGCAGAAAGGCTCTTGAGTTAATATTCTCTTCCCCACTCATCTAGCACATGTCATAGGAACACATGAAAATCCAGTCAGATTTTATACGCTGAAATATCCTATATTTTGTAGGATGGTTTTTACTTCAAAATTGACTTGAATAATGCTATCCCCAAAATTTTTTTGAATATTTAACCATTATGATAATGAGGTTAAGTTAATTTAACCATTAACTTGCAATTCCCATCTTACACGAATGATTAAAACATTAATAGTATACATATTAAAAATGAATAATCTTATATGTATATAGAAATTGAAATCTCATGAACTGTTTTTGTTTAACTCTCTGAGAGGGAGAAGTCACTCAGAATTATCCATAAGGCTGGAAATGCAGCTCTGCCATTCTGTACAACACAAAAGAGCTGAAAAGGATAGAAGAGAGAACATTTTTCCTTGCAATTGATTTTAAATTAGAGATTTTTACCGATCACATGGGTATATTCAAATCACTTGGAATCATATATATATATATATATATATATATATATATATATACATATACATATATATACACTCATTGCCATAAATATTTGAGCACTAATAAAGATTGTCAAAATGAAACACATTTTACATATATAACTACAATGTTGATGTAAGTGATTACAAAATCAAAGTAAAATGATCATTTATTGTAGGAAAAATTACGAAGGAATGGAGGCTTTAGTACACTATTGGGAAATTTCTAGCTAGAATGCATGATGTCAAGCATTGAGGCGTACACGACACGTATGGTGTCCTGCGACACCTAGTTTCACAGTTGCTGTAAACGAGTCTTTAATTCAACAAATATTATAGGCTGTCCAAATTGCAATTCTAAATGTTCCCAAAAATCTTGGTGACAAATCTGGCCTTTGAGCAGACCAGGGAAGGGTGGAAATGCAGTCCTGTGTGATACTTGTTCTGTGTGGGTGAGCATTGTCCTTTTTTTAAAAATGTCTCCTCGGAGCTCTTCCATGAGTAGCAATACATATGTCTGAAGAATGTCACGAACGTATCTCTGGGATCCTATGGTGAGGGAGATCATTTTTAGGGGATATCGTGTGTCGTATGCGATGCTGGGCCTTCACGCACGTACACGATTATGATCAGTGCCAAATTGAACCTGGATTCATCGCTAAATACGATCTGATTCCATTCGGTTACAGTTCATTCACTTCCAGCGTTACAACATTCCAAACGGAAGAAAAAGTGAGTGGGTGTCAATGGCAGTACATATAATAAGCGACGTAATAGTAATTGTCCTTCAGCCAGGTACCTTTCGATGGTACGGACTGACGCAGAGATCCTTAGTGAAGGTGCTGCCTGTGTGTGGATGGGGGTCGAGAGACAGTTGGTTCTATGCTTGAGTGTCGGATGATGTGACGGTCTTTCCAACCATTTGTCTGTGGAGGGTTCCTGAGCTTGGTCGTCATGTAACAGAACTCTATTTTTTCTACTGCTCCCAATACCTCCTCACAGTAAATTTAAAACGATCTAGGTGGCGCGCTACTCGCCGAGCTGACCACCCGGTTCCCATCATCCGTATGATTCCTTCCTTCTGGAGCTCTTACAGCAGCTCATATTGTTTCCGATAGCAATGTAATGGCTTCTCTAATTAAAATGCGTCTTTCTGCAATAGATTAAATACACTTAAACAAGCTTTGTTTACCTGTTTTATAATCCAAGTGGAATGAAGTTCAATGCCCTCTGGTAGTATTATGCAATGCGAATTTAGTAAATATAATATATATATATATATATATATATATATATATATAATATTTACTAAAGCGAGGTGTAGAACAATATTAATTTATATTATCTCCGTTTTGCTTTTTAAGATTGTTTGTAGCTTAAATTGGTTGTAATTATTAATTAATGGTTTATATTTGCATAAAATTATTATTTTTAATAGCATGTAAGTACTTTTTTTAAATTTGAATATCTTGTTTATTTTTAACTTAGAATAAAAATTTTAATTAGAATTTCAGGCTAACTTGACATTTAGCTGATTTTTTACAATTAATTCTGTACTTTTTTTAGTTCTAACATTTTTAAATAAGGTTACGAATTATATATTAATATGATTCCATTTACATATAAATATCGTATTATATGCTTATAAATTAAAAATTTTATGTAATTCAACACTAATATTTAAATTATAAGCATTTCAGGAATTTATTACAAATTTAAATGACATGTCTACATCCCATTCCATGTGATTGCCTAACACGTGAATAGTCGAGCTAACCCATCTGAGGAACTGTTTCATCTTTAAGAAGATAGGAATATTGTAAGGTGCTAGGTTGGGTGTAATACGCCAAATTACTTCAACCTCATCATTCTGAGGGTCTACGTTTTCTTCAGTTCTAAATACATTAACAACCCTTGGGAACAGAGAAGCAAATATGTTACACAGAATGTACATAGAGCTACGTACAAGAATTTTGTAAATAGGATAACAAATAAAAATATGACAATGGAGGCATTATTTTTTAATCAAATCTGGTATATAGAGAAAGAGAAAAAGATGTAAACTTGTTAAAATTTTGTGGAAGAAATCAGGTTTAGAACATATACATACATTGAATTCTAAAACTTTAACAATATTCGAACTCGTACTATAAAATTACAACTATCGCAAACAGTATTAATTTTGTATTGAAATAATCATCAAATTCCTAAGGTTCAATATGTAAAGGATAGCTAATCTAAACTAATACCAAAAGACAAATAATTAAATTATTTTACTTAAAAAAAAAACTTATTTAATCTTTTACTTTGAGAGAAAATACAAAAGAAAGCATCTACTTAAAAACAAAGGAAGATAATTTTGTATAACTGGATGGAAAATATGCAAGATATAAATATAATCTGTCTACTGTCTTGAAATTTATACAACTCATGTAGTAAAATACTTCAGAAATAACTCATAAAGAAGCATTATATGAACTACTTTGTGTTGCATATAGAAAATCAGAGCTTCTGAATATATTTATGATAAAGTACTCGTATGAGAGCTGTTAAGCTTCAAAAAAAACTTTATTTAAAGAAAAGTAACTATTTGTGAAATGAGCTCTTAACACTTTTAGAGTTTTCAAACATAGTTATATGAATTGGCTTAACATTAGATGCATTTGTCGTTTTGACATTATGTGTAGAATGCATCTATAAAAGAGTGAGTAAATTGAATATTTTAAAATGCTTCGGAAATAAAATGCTTTGAAGACATAAATGCAAATTTCAAGATCAAAAATTCTAATATCCTTATATTTTTTACTCTTTCTTTCCTTTCAAGTTTTTTCATAATCTTTAAGAAAACTAAAGCTGTTTGCAATATCACACACACAAATGTACTTCTTTTTAGTTACTTAATCGTAAACATTCAAAAATAAAGGTGCATTAAATGTTTGCAGTTACTTCAAAACTCGTATCGTGATAATGTTTCGTTTCTTTGTGTAAATTATTTTAGAAGGTTTCTTGAAGCTAGGCAATACTTTACATTAAAATATACAGTTTTCTCTGACATATTTATACTTCTTTTTTCATTATTAGATTGGTGATTTGCTCAAGAAAATCAAAATTAATTTATATTATGCCTTCACAAACATTTTCTTATTTATACTTTCATAATATTTTAAAATGTATGCATAAAAAGAGGTTTGAAACACAGGTAGTATATTATTGAATTTTACTTCATTTTATTTCATCAGTTTAATTAAATTTTGAAATTTTTTAGAAGTGCTTTCATGAAAATTTTTATTTCCTTTCATGCTTAAAACTTACTTTACTTCATTTTATATAATAATCTTTTTGAATCATTTTTTACTAAATGTTGTAAGTTTTACTTATTAAAACTTTCTGCAAAGTATTTCCTGATCTTTAAATAATCCTAAGATTATTTAAATCAATTTGATATTTGGTAAAAGTCATTATAAGAATTCACGACTTGTTTTTGATAAGCAGAAAAAAAGTGTTATTTTGTAACTTTAAATAACTTTTAACTGTTTTACATTTTTAGCCATTCATATTCAAAAATTTATTGCTACAAAATCATTACCTGGTTTAAAAAATTCTGCACAGAAACTCACGACTTTCTGTAGATAAAATAAATATTTCAAATAGGTTACATGATTGATTTAGAATTATCGCTGTACTATATAAATGATGAGAGTTTGTTGCTCTACATGAAAGAATGATTAGACTTTACGTGATTGATTGCATTTTTTCGGGAACGAAATTGATTTTACTAAAGAAAATGAATAATCGCGCATCGATCATTCTAAAATCGTGAATACTCGTTAGAGTTATACATCAATCTGAGCATTTCATTTAATTTTACGATGGTTGTTTATCTAAATCTGCTGAAATGTTTAAGAGAAAAAAAATAAGTGTATATCTTATAAAAATGTAACATCTTGATTTTCTAAAGTTAAAAACAACTAATTATGAAAATATGTATTATATAGAAAGCACAAAATAATAGTATTAAATTAAAAGGTGTCATTGACTGTAATTTATTCCTTATAAATTATAATCTAAATATTTTTATTTTATTTTACGTATTCAGCGTGAAAAGTAAATAAATTTCATAGGCATTGAATTTTTTTGACAATACGAAGTTGGCTTTAAGCGTACAAGGGATGGAAATAGCCATAGGAATAGAAATAGTAATGGTGTAACTCGCTGTTTTGTTCTCCAATGACAGTTTTGCCATTTCTGAAGAAACCCATGAGTGCATCCTCCTTTCACATCCCAAGAAATCATCTTGTGACTTTTCCGGTCGATTAGACAATTTTTTGTATTCTTTAAAGCACTTTCTCCAGAACTCAATGTTTCGATTTTTGTTTCGGGTTTCTGTGTAACATGAATAATTCGCATCTGGTCGACGTTAACATCTCGAAGCAAAATAGTGATGACAACTCTCACGGCATCAATCAAATTTTGATTTAGGAACAAATGGCTACAAAGTAAAAACTAACCTATAAATCGGAATCAAAATTTGTTTTGTCACTTTTTAACTGATGACAGCATGCTATGATATCACCAACTTGTCTTAGAAATACTATCTATTATTCAAAATAATTACCTTTTGAATCATGTGAGATAGCGATTTTATCTCTGTCATTATAATTTACCGTTGCTCCGCTTTTTTACTATTATTATGATTATTTTTAATTATTCAGTAGATATTTATTCCAATTAAAATTTTAAGAAATGTCTGCTTTAAAATCCTGAAATATTGATAGAGATAAAATTCCACTTTTAATAATTCCTCTTCATTATATAGAAATGATTGAACTTTCAGTAACTCTATAATATAACAGTTAATCATTTTAATACTTAGTAAATTTTATTATTATTAGTTAAAATATGAACTGATAAAATTTCTTCATGAGTTTTGATTAGCACAATATTGCAGTTACTGCTTTATTTTAAATTAATCATACAGTATCAAAAAATTACATTTTCGACACAGAAGCAACACAGAATGATAAATAATATTTGACACAAAGGAAAAATATGGAAATATTTTTTGCAAGGGATCCACATAACTTCAATTAGTTACACGTACAATGTCAATATGGTATATGAATTCCTGCCAAACACTTTGTAAAGTGTCTGTAATAATTGATATGTACATGGCAGAAATGTATTATTTATTTTCACATAAGTTTGTGGGTAATGGTTACACATACACTTTGTCCTTTACAAATTTCCCAGTGGAAGAAATCACAGGGACCATGTCAAGTAATCTTGCTGGCAAATTTCTAAGCATTCTATTTCACTAGTTTCGTAGAAAAGTATATATTACTCCATTTCTCTCAAACCTAAGTTATTCTCTTCAAATACTCAAAGTCGTAGGGGAATTAATTTGGTACTTTTTTTCTCGAAATTTATGCTGAAGAGTGATTACAGATCCACATTGCGCAAATGGCAGCTTACGAAAAGCTTTCTGCTCCTCGGACGCCGTTATGACTTCTGCTGCTGAAAAACTTCTAAAACAACTTTCGTGAAATAGCTTCACAAAATACACATTAGTGCCAAATATTGTTTACAGTATACAACTTCCATATGTTTCCTTTGCATTCAAGTATTGTCATTTTGTGTTGTTTGTTTTTGAAAACTTAAAATTTGGACGCTGATGATTCTTTTTGAATAACCTGTATTTTCAGAATCCAACAATTGTTGACTCAGAACTCTCTTTTTTTTTGTATAATTTTTTTAATATACTAGAACTTATTTAGTATGCATTTTGCCATGTATGATAATCAAATAAAATAGATTCACAACACACAAAATAATAGTTATTTAGTTGTAAGAAATAAATACAATACGACAGATAATAAGAGTACTTAATTTTGGAAGTTAAGCTTTTATGAAGTATAACAGAGGCTCAACACTTTAATTCTAGTACATATTCTCATCGCTGTTAAGTTCAGCATTATGTGTTATCTAAATCAGAAGTCATAAATCTAGAGTGCTGTTTGCATTAATCGCAATTGTTAAAAATTTTTAATATTGTACAACATCTCCAGAGTGAAATTTAATTTAAATAATAATTAAAATAATTATTATATACTTCAAAATTACTGCTTTTAATAATGTTAGATTATTTTCATATTTATGTTTGGCAACTAAACACTTCTTATAATCCATCACCAAACTGAAATATTTTAAAGACTTATTTTGATAAAAAAAAATTCCTGTATTGACATATTTTATTTTGGTTTGCTAGGAAATTTATTTTAAGATTGAAAGTAACCTTAGAATAAATAACTTTTGTTGAAAATCGTAAAGGAAACATCTTTTCCTTTCCAATGGAAGGTAACATTAAAATAAACGATAAATTAAATCTGATCTTCTTTCTAGAATGGAAACTTTCAAATGAATGGGCAATTAAAACCGTGATCTACTTCATTACCAGGTTATTTATAGGGGTAATTTGAAACGAAATGCTCATCATTGGTGAGGCAAGCACAAATCACGGAATCACTTTGTACTTTGCAGAAAATTTCAATTGCTGTTTGCTTTTTTTATTTCTTTTTACTGAAGCAATTAATGTTGAAAACAACTTTATGTGAAAGATAAAATAAAAAGAATTTCTTCATGATAATTTCTACTTTTTCATTCAATTCCGCTGGTATTTCGATTTCTTCTTGATTATATAATGAATTAAACGAACTGTGCATAATTTAATTCATCTAATGATGAGATTTTATTCAAAGATATTGCATTTAATTAGTTGTTTTCTTGATGGATGGAACTAGATATTTTCTTTGAAAAATGTATTTAAACTACACTATACTTTATTCTTAAATTTATATCTATATTTTATAAATAACTTAATTAACAATATCAACATTAATTAATTAATATTAGTTAGTATGTGGTTTTCACAAGCGTAGGAATTTTTAACAGAAATTAATTATTATCCTGAAACATTTGTTTTTATTAATAATGCATGCATCAAATTTCTTTCGTTCAAATTCTAAACGTTTAATATTAGTTAAGAAATAAATGATGCTGATGTCATTTTTAATGCAAACTCTCCATTGATTGCACGTTTTTTCCCATGAAATTGTTAATAATATTGTCGAAATATTATTTAGAAATCTGTAAAAAATGTAGAACATTACATTTCAAAATGTCAGAAAAAAATTAATATAGATAATATGGATTATTATTTCATTTATTAAACAACTAAATCATAGTTTGTAACGTAAAATTAATTATAGCTCCACGAACTTTTTTAAAAGCTATGGTACGGTTCACTTTTGAATTTTCCAAACAATTTCAGATATGTTTTCACTATTCCTTTTCTTCTAATCTTATTAAGCAATATTATAATAATTTACTTCGGAAAAGTTCAAAAAGAATTTGGAAATTCGTGTCAAATAATAAACTAACTGAATATTATTCTTGAAAATTTATTTCGTTTTATCATTCAGTAAAAAATAACGAAAGTTCTTGATAATTAACAAATGTAATTTTGAAATGAACTTAATTTTACATTTTCGTAGTTCATGATATTTAAATTATTGAATATAGGAATATTGATTATAAACTGAGATCAATTGTTTTATGACATTTAATTCACAATTAATGTCCCATTGAACTATTTATTTCAGCGATTCTTAAGAAAAACCAGTTATTGTGGACAATCAATTGACAAATTAATTTTCAATGGAATTACTTATGCGCATCATTTATGCAATATGAATTAAAGTATTCATTTATCCTTTTAGGACCTAGTATCCGAAGATCCCGACCAGAGAAATTGGAAAGGAATCGGAATAGCCCTACTTGTCATAGCCACTGTCTGCTCCCTCATTATCACTGCCATTGTCCTACTCACTCCAGGTAAGAAACATTAGTTTAAATCAATTTCTAATTTACGTTTCTATGCCCTTGTAATGTAGTTTTATTTATTTTTTAACTAACAACAGTAATATTTAATTCATATATAAAGTCTTTGATGGTGATCACTATTAACCTATAGTCATATATATGGGGTACTAGCTGATACCCGCCCGCTTCGCTGGACAGACGATAATATAATATTTTGGAACCTATCTAATATATCTGAAGAAAAATTTGAATTTTTGAAACGTTAATGATAATCAAAATTTTAAATTTTCAGAAATTGGTCATCTGTAATAATGGTTATCCTCGACTTGCAAATATATGAGAAAAATAAAAAAATTTAGTAAAATGTTACCCCGTATATATATATATATATATATATATATTATAATATATCATATCATATAGATAAAATTAATTCCACCGTATACATGTTACACCTAGTATTGCCAAAGATGCAACGTTTTGTCAGAAGATTCATCATGTGTGCTTAGCTTTCTAATGAAATACCCTCACAATGGCATCGTGTCTATCATAAGATTTTTGTCCTTGCCTCAAGACATCTTTGATTTCTGACCATTTAGGATTGCAAGTGACTGCAATCCTTAAAAAAAGTCGTGCAAGTCCAGCTGTCCAAAATGTCTTACCTATGTCATAGAATCTTTGAGTTCGTTCATGCATGTAGCGAGGTTCTAAAGTATACTTTCACCAACCGTGGGGTTTTAAACTCATTTATTTCTATCGCTAAATATGCACGTTTCTGATTTTCGACATGTACGAAATTTCACATAAAGAGCCCCTTCGCCAAAATCTTGCCAATTCTCCATCAGCGCTTCAATATTAAATTATTTGGATATTTTTTTCATTTTGCACGTGCAAATCTCACCAAGTAAACTTAATTGGTGATAATACACAGTACATATAAAAAAATATATTCAGTTTGACGTCAGTCATATCATTTTTGGCGATAAAGTCGCCAAAAATAACATAACCGATGGATAAGAAAGAGTAGATTAATGGATGAAAATTACGTTTTGAGATCTCGTGATGAGTCAGTCAGTGGTATTTCGCTTATATATATATATAGATTTTTAATATTCAAATCTCACAGTTCAAACATTGCGACAAGTAAAAAATTCATTTCACTAGATTTTCAGATGTTTGTTATGAGTTCTTCCTATCACAAACTCTACACTAATTCTTAAATCTTCCTGACACAAGAGTCCCAACATTTCTCTATAGTTTATTTCCTCTTGAAATAGTTACACTTAATATACGAGAGTCTTTCAATAAGTCCTTAGAAGTCCCAAAAGACTGTGTTCGTACAATCGAAAATGGTTAGCATTTTTGTAAGCATCATGAATCTCTATACAGCCGAATACGTCTCATTTACTCGTATTCGTGATCATGACACCTTTCGCCTCTCAAAAATTCTTCGTCATAACCTTTCCAGCCGATGAGACTATCTACGAATGTTTTTGTGTAAGATTCGCTGGAAGTAATCCAACATTTTGATTTTTGCTTGATTCCCAAGCATAATGATCCGTAATCTAGATCTCCACCACTGTGAAAACCTCAATGTAAATTGGCGTCGATAACTCTATGTGGCAAAAGTCAAAATTTGGATTGGGCAGCAAATAACTACCAAAGCAAAATTAACTTATGAATCTATGTCAAATTTGTTTCGGCTACGTTTAACAGAGGGCATCACTCAGTGGTAACAAGAACTTACTATAATGACACCATCTGTCTTCAAATACAAGTACTTTTTGAAACATCCTCGTAGTTTCACATGGATATGTGAAAAATATATCATGAGGGTTGAATGATACATCTGAAATTTACAATAGCACGATGGGCTGGCATTCTAGAATTACTGGTAGAAGTTTTCCCCGCTAGGTTACTCAGTGACTCTAGATAGTATTTCAAGTCCTAAATGTTGAGCTGGAGCCCTTTTTGGTATAAAAATGAAAAAATAAGATTTGTCTAAAGTAAGGTTCTGACAGATTTGTTCGTTTTGCATCTTACAGGCATTCTGTTTCATTAAACTTACTATATCCTATAGCAACTATCTTTTTTGTATGAAGTGTACGTTTTTCTTCGTACTAAAATTATGACCAAGAGAATTTTCGTTTAACAGGCTTTAAGCGTATTATTAAACCTCATTTCTATAAAATTTAATTTTGGCGATATTTGCGGGATTTTACGATAGAGTAAAAGTTAATACAAACTTCATGAGTCAAACTAACCTTTTACTGCGTCAGTCACATGATTTTAACGGAGAGCATTGTAACACCGGGAAAAAGATAAGAAGCTTCTTGTATTTATCTAAGTTATGTACTGCAGCTAAGTCAGCGGAATGATGCAGTGAGAATAATGCATTGAAACCTAGGAGGGATGTTCATTTGGTAAATGATCAGATAAAATATTCAGAACTAGAAAAGAGAGAAAAAAAACAATGTAAAGAGATTAAAATAAGTAGATATTATCAATACCTTAAATAAAAACCATCCAAAATTATTCTTTAAAAGGCTTAGGAATTTTTGGCTATTATTTCATTCACTCTTAAATTTAATTGGATTTTTTTAATTCTATTTTTGAATGGTTTTACTTACTTATTCTTAAGTTGGATTGATTCATTCAAATTCGGCTAATCCTGCATGTTGGATGAGCCGAAAGTTGGAAGTTATGGAGCTGGATGATTTTCTTTTCTAAATTAAGCAGGCAGTTCTTTTAAAGATTATTTAATTTCTTTGGCACATTTGATGAATAATTTTAATATAAAAATTTATAATAAATTTTATTATTAATTATGTAAATAAATTTTATAAAATTTCTGTGACAAATGAGATTAAAGTAACAATTGAATAATGCTCAATGCAAAACTTATTAAAGTTAGATTACAGAAGAAATATAATAAGAATATTTTTAAATTTTATTTTACTTTCTTAATTTAATGTAAAGACATATAAAAGTGCATGTAACATTATTATAATATTATATATCAATGAGAAAACATGGTGGTTTATAATGATCAAATTTTAAAATTCATTTCTTGAAAGAAATTCAAGAAATAAAATTTTTTCTCAATAATTAGCAGATAATAAAATTTCTCATTTTATAAGTCCAAATTCATTTTTAGAAAGTACTGATTTCCTATTTAGAAATAAAATTATTAAAAATACAGCAATTCAATCTAACATACGAATAGGATTCGAAGCATTTCTTATCTTTAATTCCTGAGTCATTGTCGAGCAAGAACAAATAAAATAAAAATGCCACACGAAAATTACAGTATCAAAACATAATGTTCTGCCATAATTAGACTTGTTATAAAATTTAATCTGAAATTTAATTACACAATCATAGAAAATTCAACTTCCAATTCGGTTTGTAATTGTGAGAAACCATAGAAAGTGAATATTTATACGACACGCAATATACTACTTACGGGAGAATTAATGCTGCAAACGTGCAGTGTGTACAGAAAATTGCCTCCAGTTCAAACAAAGATTCCTTGTTTAAATCGGATATTTACTGTAAAGTAGATTAAATGGCGATTTAATTAAGGAGTATTTACAAGTTTATGTCCAGACATGCAAATGGAACATACTGCAAACAAGTTTCAGCAGTTGGGAGTTGCATCGAATTTCCGTATTTATTGGAAGTAAAGTACAAACTACTGCATCCATGTTAAATGTTTGAAGTAATTAATTAGATCTATTAATGCGTATGTAAATTTATTGAAACTTTCTGGAAGACCGTTTGAATTCAGAACTTTGGAAATGCATGGAAATGTATGTGTGTTCATGTATGTGTGTGTATATACCTACTTACGTATGCGCATGTGTGTGCGCGAATGATATCAAACGAAATACTGTGAAACATACATATTTTTTGCTTCCTAATATACTACTGTTTTACCAAATGATTTTCAAGAAAAATAAAAAAAAACTGAGAATTAAATAAAATAAGAATTTAAAGGAATATATTTATAATATTTGTATTAAAACAGTTTTATTTCATCAACCACTGCTTATCATAGAAAGTAATGTTATAAACAACTTTCAGGCAAAGTGTTAGGCCTTACAATTACGCATGTTTTCAAACCCATATTAAATTATTTTGTAAAATAAAATTCAAATTTTTACTTTTTTACTATATTTATATGCGCCTATTGTATTTTACAAATTATACTTTACTGCATTCAGGAGGTCTTTAAGAACTGGAATTCTAAAAGATGTTGTAAGATGTTTTATGAAGTTATAACGATATACGAGAAAATGAATCCAATGAATCTTAAATATGAACTGATATTTCATTGGAATATGTATTACAGCACTATTTTTTTTATATTCAATAACATTATTAGCCACAAAAGACGTCGCGTTTTAATGGCATAAAACGTAGGATTTTATTAGGACTTGGTAAATAAAATAAAAATAATTGTAAGGACAATAATACATCATTTAAAAATTTATATCTTTGATAACAGACGATAGTTTATGTTCATTTATATTATTATCTGTAAGCACCTCAAAAAATTACATTTCGAACATACTCTCTATGCAGTTTCTACAACACTTTACATTAAAATAGAACTGCTGAGAAAGTATTTTTCGACAACTTTCATTCTAAATATCTGATAGATATTTCATTCATGCTTTACCAGTGAAACTTTCACTGTGCTCAAATTTGCGGACGATCGATAACAGCTGAGGCATGTCCATGTGTTGTATAATTTGGATGTACATTTCTCTGCGTTTCCAGATTGGATTAACTTGGCTTTGTTCCAGATTGCACTGGAAAATCATTCGAATTCTACTACGTGAATCAAATCCAAGAACAATTTGAAGAGTTATCGTTATTATCCATAAGATAAAAATGATTGAATGAATGTTAACTTGGATTACATAGTTTTCATTTTCAATAGTATTAAGCTCAAAATAACAAAGTATTTTATAAAAAATCATTCTCATGTTCTACAGTCAATTATTTATAAATATGAACTAGAGAAATATGAAAAAAAATTACATACTTTTTAAAATTTTGACGTTCTCATAATAAATATATATCTTATAATAATTTAATTAATAGTTCTAATTGCATGAGCGCAAAATATATATTAATGCAATTTAAATAAATAAGGTCAAAAGAGAAAATTATGTTGGGAGTAAAATAATTTTTAATATTTAAAAAAAATATAACTTGATATCTTTCAATTTTAAAATAAAACATTTTTGATGATAATCTTTACTTAACAAACGATTATCTTATCTTGAAAGGTTTATTTAAGGTCATTTGCATGTAATTTCCATTTTAAATTTTGAGACACGCCAATTTTATATCTACTAGGTTTTGCAATATATGAAGTAATCTAAAGTGTGTACATGTTGTCATAAAGTATTACTTTCCAAGACACCCGAATTATTACATTAAAAGACATATTATTTGTTTCATTGATACGATGGAACATATACAACTTTAGTACTAATTAACCTTTGCATATAGTTATAAAATACATTAAATGTACTATATAAAATTTAAGTTAATATTTATTATTTAATCCATTCTTTCATTCAAAAATATTCATGAACATATTAAAATAATTATTTAATTAAAAAATTTGCAGAGCTGTTTTTGATTTAAATTTTGTTAGATTTGCATGTAATGTCCATTTTTAATTATATTCAAAGATATATAGAAAATTTTCTTTGAAACTAAATTCTGAATAAAAGAACCAAACAAACGTGATGTTTCTAACGAAAAGCCCTTTTTTACATTTATTTTCCTGAATAATATATTTTCTATTACAGATAATTAATCCCTGAAATTTCCATGCAATTAATAGATGTTAGATGATTTCCTGTTGTTGAATAATTTTTCTCTCAACTATAACCAGGAAATGAATTATTCAGTTAACTGCTCCATTTTTTAATTTATTTCACTTGAACAATTTATACGTATGAGAGATTTTTCAAGATCGGGATAGATTTCATTCTATTGCACATTTTTGAGCTTTCAATTTAAGTGTAATGCTATTACACATTTAAACAAATATATATTTCTATAATTTTGATAGTTAAGAATGAAACTTACGCACAAAATTAAAAACTTTAGAATACCTTATAATACACTCAAACTGAAAATAGAGCTTATTTCAATAAGAATACTGAGATACTTCAGTGGATCTCTTCCTTTGATAATAATAATAAGGAAATTCTAAATTTAGTGAAAGTATTTTAGAATACCCAGAAAAAGTATTACAGGATTTATGCACAAGAATAAATTTAAATCATAGCTATTCGTTTTAAGAAAGTATGTTAGAGTATTTTTAATTATTATTTTATCTTATTAAGAGTTATTTTTCGTTAAAAGCAGCTGTGGAATTGTTTTTAAAGTTTTTGATTTTTTTCTTAATTTCTTTTTTAAATGTGAAGATGTGCAAACGTAAGCTATAAAATAGTACATTTTAAATTTTTATTTATTTCAATTGTATTAAACATATATTGACATATAAATTAATAAATAATTATTCCTTGATTACTCTAATTAGGTGACTGAATTTTAAATGATACATGTCAAGCAGATACGAAATGAATAATTGATTTCAGATTAAATGTTTTTAACAAGAGAAACGCTCCACACTATTCTAATTATAACCTGCTTTTTCTGCTATGATTTTAAAATGTAAATATATTTTCTACTATAAAAATACAAAGAAGAAGTCATTAATAAGGATACCTAAGATAACTATTATTACTTTATTTCGTTATTTAAAATAGCTTAGAGAATTCCAAGAATGAAAATGAGTTTAATGTATGTAATTCTTAAATAAACATTTTATTATGTAAAACTATTCTGTTATATGTGTGTTTGTTGCTTTATTTACTTGAATATTAACTTTTTTCGAAATGGTATTAAAATATTTTTAATAACTGCTTAATGAATAAAAAGATTGTAAAATTTTATTAATAGTTATGCAATTTTGTCTTTAAAAACAAAAGCGTATAAGAATTTCATCAAGGAGGGTAAGTATATGTTTTAAAGTGTAATTGATTGATATCGACGATACATTTAGTTCTGAGCACTTTCCATATTGCGGAATTAATTTGATAGACTTATAAAACTAAAACATTAATTTTTAGTTAATCTTAATATTTTATCAATGTATTATTAATTTGAGTTATAATTCTTATTATCATCAGAATAAAATAAATTCATCAAACTTGCTTTAAACTTAAATCAAATTATTACATAGAATGATAAAATCTTTCTCTCCTAAAAGAAATACATCTGCATTCAAAACTAAGATATTAATTATACAGTTGAAATCGATTTGCTGAAATTTATGAACTAAGAAGCAGTAACCTATTTCTAATGGATGGTCACACTTATTAAGTTTTATTGACGGCCACATAAATGCCATGTCATGGATTTGAATCCAGATTCCATCAAATACTGTAATCTGCTACATATAAATTTCAATTAACCTCAAAAATCTCGCTGGTGCAATATAAAAATCAAGTATGATGTACCCTATCAAGTATAGTTCTCATCAATCATCCTAAAGAAATTCCAAATTATGTGTTTCGGCGTCAAACTTTCATTATATAGCAGTACAATGACATAACATGAAAGTTTATAACATGAAAGGTCATAACATGAAAGGTCATAACGTAAAATGTCATAAATATGAAAGTTTATTTTTAACCATTTATATTAAAATACGTGATTAAAAATAATTGTCAAAATTATCAACTCTATTTTACTTGAATTTGTTAATTTTAAATAAGATATTGTCATTGCTCTAAGAAACTTCCACTAGTTAAATAGAGATAATGCTACCATTAATAATAAGCAAATAGTATTAAGCATCTTGTACTTAAGGTGTTTTATTAATGTGGAAATACCTTTAAGCAATTCATTCCACTATTTAAACAGTAATACACAACAAAATTGTATGCAGTTATATATACAATGGAAATTCAATGTCATTAGCCTAATAATGAAATCTTACTGCAAAATGTATTTCCAAATGCTTCGCATAAAGTCCCAAAGTTTTCTAATAAAGCAACTTCAAAATCAAGTTCATAACAAAAACAAAACGCATTACTCGTTGAATATTCATGATCTCTTATCCACAAGAGTATAATCAGAAATCGTTTAAACCTCCAACGATAGAATTGAGTTTGACAAGAAGTGCATTCGTCATTTGCATGAAATCTTCTTTCGCAGAGAAGTAAGCGCTCTTATTCATCGATTTGTTATTTTACAATTTTTAAGGCGAGTAAACCCTCAGATTTTCCTGCCACTCTTACAACGAAATGAAATTCGCATTTAGAACTGAGAAAATGGATTTTTAAGCGATTGATTCAATCGATGAATAAATAATAGTATTGATTTTTCTTTGGTGAAAAATTGAAGCTCCGTTTTGTCATTCTTGGAGGTCGAGATTTGTTCTTTTTTTCCTCCTAGCCCTTTTTGGAAAGGTGGAAGGTCTTCAAAATAAATGTACACATAGATAGATTTCTTTTTCTTTGATGGGATGTCATGTTTATTTTGAGGTTTTTCTTTTTTTGAGAAAAAGGTGAGATTTTGAATGTTTGCCTAAGTGCCTTGAGGTCCACACGGTAAATTTCTTGATCAATCTTTAAGGGTAAACATGCTGAAGTTATTTTTTAAGAAGTATTAGCTTACCCATTAACCTTTAGCTGTCAAGTGGTTGATGATGTTTTGAGTTTCAAGTTGAGGATTCCATTAAAAAAATTTGTATTATAATCATAATTTTCTTAAGAAAATTCCTTATAAATCAAATCATAGAGAAGATTTTTCTGGATTCAAAAATTAGGGTTCTGAATTATATTTTGAATGGAGATAAAATATTTCTTGTATGTCCTGAACTATGATTTTTCATTTTCTTTCAGCGTAAATGTAAAAAATTTCTTAAGTTCTCTATATATAACATAATCCTTATCATACTTGTTTAATCTATATATTAAATATATTCTACAAGTAAAAGGAATTTTATATATTTTTTAATTAATTAATGTTTTAACTTTAAAGATGTTCTTAAAATTTTCCATTATTGTTAAAATTAGTAGACCAATTAAAAATGATGTGCTCAATTGTAATTTTGGAGCCAAATTCTATCACAATTTAGGATTTCATGAAAGGCAGTAATTCTCAAATGAGAAATTAGTAGTGTACACTTAAATTAGTAGTGCAAACAGTTAAAAATTTCATTTCTTATGTAGCATTTAAAAAATAAGGATTCCTCTACATAATAAAAATATTCTAAAAACAAATTGGAATTATAATAGTAATAAAAGTAATTAAAATATAAGAATACGTTAGAATTATATTTTCCATAGAAGTAGATTTGTAAAAGCATTATAAAACAGGGGCACACATTAGAACTACAAAATATATTAATTATAAGAGCTTTTGGAAATAAAATATTCTAAAATACATTTGTTTGAATCCTGAAATAAATTGTACTCCCTAAAGTTACAATGCAGTGATTGAATGAACCAAATTTATATTATAGTAGATTTATGCCATGTTTTTTTTAAATATACTCTATGAGTATTTCCAAAAGAATATCTATATATACAGATTTATATTCATCATCTCATAACAAATTTAAAGTAGAATATAAATTTTTGGTAAATTTTATTTACTGGGATGTTGAAAAACACTTTTTTTTTCAAATTGCTCTTAAATTTTTTTTATCCATTTAAAAGCAAAACTTCTTATTTTAATGATTAATATTCCAGAATTATCAATAGCACGCAAAATTAAATTCGTCACAAGCAACTGATACCTCAATAAGGTTTATTCACTTGAAATAGTAAAGCTATGTCTAAGATCAGATGTTTTTGATTTATCACGAGGTATTAAAAAGCTAAAATTATTTAATTGTAAGAAAATTGATAAGGATTCTTAAAAATTCAATTCATATAAAAATTCTTCAGTTTTCCAATACTACCTGAAGAAAGCCTCATGTATGAGGAATTTATTTTTCGTTTCAGAAACCATTTCTTCGGATTGAGCAAACAAATAAAAAAATTGATTTTTGAGTATGGATCGATAAAAACATTTAAACTTTTTGCAGTTGTAAAAAATACTTTATGCTTTGGTATTTTTATGCTGTTAAATATTTTTATTGAAAAGTTGGTCAAATAAAGATAATATTTGTCAACATTTTACTATACAAATCTAAAATTTCAGACATCTAATTTCTATGCAAATTCTCTAAAGTTTCTTATCTATCAAATAGAAGTTTATATCTCTTTACTTTCATTGCAGATTATTACTGAAATTTGTGTTTTAATGTTCAAGTCAGATAAATGCCTTGTAATAAACATCAGAAATTAAAGTGTTCATCAATTTCTATATCCTTTTAAAAATCTATTGATGAAATATTGATAAAGCACCGAGTAGCATCAAATACACTTAAAAGATTTTTGTTCTTTTTTTATGAACATTAATTTTAAGATTAAAATCATGAATAAATTAAATTAAGTCTATCACAATTAATATATTCTACAATTATGTTAAAATAAGTATTGAAATAGGGCTGGTGCTTGAAAGTATATGGAGTTTTTAAACGTATAACAATATTTTAACAAAAGATGAAAGAAAAACCAATATTTTTATATCAGTTTCATGAAAATCATCGTTAGACTTATCAAACAGATTTTAATATCGATTCTTATAGTAAATTATTCAAATTAATATAAATAATATTATCTTTGAAAAATATTTCCTGATAGTTTCACTTTTATGATAAACTGCATAGCTGTGCTACAGTGAATAGCATTGATCTATCATGTACCGTACGTATACCAATCTAATATCTGGAAATATATCTTGACACGGTTCCATCGAGACTAAAAATACTCTCATAACCTTCAAAATCGGCATGCAGTAGCATTATCTGCCAAACTGTTTATTGATTGGCTGGTGAAAGGCGCTGGAGAATCAATGGTATTGGCTAATTGACAATCAGAAGTGTGCTCCCTCGGGCTGATGGGCAGACAGAACCATTTGGGAATCGCGGCCAATTGACTAGATTAACGTCTGTGCCATTTGGGTAGTCATGCGTAACGGCAGTGGCATTACTTGACTCTTAAGTGCAGGGCTTATCTATTACATTTTCAGTCAGATTTGCCCTGACTTATGAACGAGTAAATGCGGGGATTTGGAAAAAAAGACTCTTGGTACTGGAGTAATGGAATGGAAAATATTTTAAGGATTTGTTTTTTCAAAAGGAAATTTTTCAATTAGTTAGAATAATTTATTACCAATTACGAAGGATATCCAGGCTTAGTTTAGATTATTAATTATCGCAAATGAACATAAATTCTACTTAATTAACATTCATTAATTCTGGTTTGGGAATCATTTGGAAATACTGTTATGTTAAATGAAATTTATTAAGTCTAGTAGATAGAATTATATTATGTTTGAATCTAAATTAAATGAATGTTGTAAAAAGAGTTCTTTGCATAAAGTTTAGTTGGCATTTAAGGCGTTCGTTTATTAACATAAATAGTAATATTTAGCTTAGTAGGAAAATTAATAAACTTGTCATTAAACATGGTTAATATATATTTCCTTTCATGTAGGAATATTATTTCATACATTTTGTTGTGATATCTTCGAATTGAATAAACTTGTGCTTTACAAATTACTTTCCTTGACTCTTGTTAGATAGGAAACTTTGATGTTTTCCTTCTGTATTCAAACGAATGTTCACTACACAAGGAAACACAAACAAATAAAGATTAATCTAAAATTGGAATCAAGTGTTTTGTACTTTTGACGGTATATATCTCTTCAAAATGAAACACAATTATCTGCTAAAAGTACTGTGAATATATTCTTAAGAGTTCAATTACTCAGAAATATCATAATATAATAATGTATGTAATAGTTTTATTGTGTTTGTTTGCACATCACTTAATTGCCTAACCACAAGATCTCAAACCTAAACGCATTACGAAATCCAGTTAACTGAAAGTGTACCTAACGTGGAGCATTTTCAAAATTTTTTTGTAAAAATGTTGAAGGAAATAAATGAAAATCTTTCCAGCAAAAAACTATTTTATGAAATTTTCTCTCAGTGACAGGGATAAAACAATTACTTCAAATTAAATTTTAAATATTTTACTGCTCGATCTCAAGATTGGAACAATTTTCTTAAGATATAATTTGACTTCATTTTTTATTTCAACTAATAATAAATTATTTCAAAATATGAATTTGGCTGAAAAATTAAATTATTCATTTACGAATTTCTTTAGAGAGAAACAAGATTTTGATTCTAAAATCTTGTTTCTCTGGCTCTCTACTTAAATATATGCTACTACTCTGACAAATCTTTTTGAGTAATGGAATTTTGCACTTAATGCTGAATCATATACAATTAGGTTTCATAAACTTTATTTCACTATGAAAATAATTTCTCATACAAAAGAGTTTCATATAAATCTGGCAAAAATTTTAATAACAAATTTATATTCAATCATTAGGTGTCCAGTGGATAAAACAGTTTTGCTTCCAAATTTATTTTCTTTTTGTCAAGCGTTTCCAGGTGTGAAATTTGATATTTTCATCAGAGTTTTAAATATCGTTATGAAATATGTCAATGCTGAAAAGTTACAAAAAAGAAATTTTCAAGACTGAGAGTAGATTCGAAGGAGGAAGGATTCAGATGCTAGACTTCACTGATTGATTACACAAGGAAGTTACTTAATTAAACAGATTTTATGAACTTTCTATCATAATTAAAAATATGTCTTTTTCAAAATCAAATGATTCATATAAATATAGCAATATTTTTAGTCAGTTTTATTTTCTACTTATTTGAAATCAAGTGCATAATATAACATAATCTCGCATCCAACTTCCACTTTTAATTAAAAAAGTGTTCCTAAGAAATATAATTTCTTCGTCAAAGTCTTAAATATTTAGAAAACAAGATATAGTCTTAATATTGCCAATTCTGAAACGTTTCAAAAAAGAATTTTTTCTAGACCATGTTGGTAGAATCGATGTCTTGAAGAGTCTTATCTAGCTCCATGACTCAATTACTTACTTCTTTCTATATTAAAAGGTCCATCAGATTCCTTGTCTATCTAATGGACTGAATAACCATATCTATCATATTGCTGATGGCTGTTTCAAAAGAATGAAGTACAAAAAAATAGAACCAAATGAGACATAAAAATAAAAGAATGGATTTTTCAGAGATTTATTTCTTAGAATTCTATTCTTGATCGTTCCTGAGATCTAGATTGCAGTTTAACTAGCGATCTTAATGATTTTGTCATTTATTTCTGGTCTCTGATGATAATATGATAAAACTGAACGTATACTATAAAGAAAACTCCTTTAAAAGCAATTACTTGCTATAACCTCTTATATTGTTTGCACACATATTTAAAATTGCTTCTCTAAGCCTAATTTTCCAATAATTCATTTTCCAATAATCCTTCTAAAATATAAAATGGTAAACATATACATACACTCACACACACATAAATAATTGTTTTCATTTGACTGTAAATTTTATCCTTTAATCTTCTCAAGGTTGCCTAATACAACATAATTATTATTGAATAAGAAACAGTAGGATGAAAGGTTGTATAACTTGGCGTTTTTTTTTTACCTGAATGATATTAATAAGTAAATACACAATAAAATCCTTGGAACATTACCTTTATATAGCAGAATAAATTAATCCTATTTTTATTATTATATAAAACACTAAACAGCCACGTCTCATCGTACAGTAGGGAAAATTATCTCTCCTTTAAGCTGATGGCTGCGTGATAAGAATAATATATCTCGAAAATAAAAACCATAAGTTAAGATAAAAGTTCAGTCTCTTGGACATTTAGATATGTCTATACAATTAAAACAATTAAAACAGCTATTTAAGAATAGTTCAGAGCTACAAGTTTTGCTAGATATGCTCGTATACAAATATGGTTCCATTTATTAATTTGAATAGAAACACGAAATATAATTACTATCTAAATAAACTTTATTGTTTTTAATTTATCTATACTGCCATTATGTCAATATTCATCGATCTTTCATGCACTCTCAGCAAAGGAAATTAGTTCTACCATTACATTGATTCTTGTGTGATGAAGAGAGATAATATATTTCATAATAGTATCAAAAAGAAACTCGAAACTTCTAAACGCACTTTTAAACATCGTCTTTTGAATCTTCAAGTTCATTTATCGTATCAGAATGACCACCAAAATGGATTCCAAGACCGAAAACGTAATATCATCTAATAATTTAGAAACTTGCAACATTCAATAATTTCCTAAATCTTTGGTGTTTATGCATTAGTGTAAGGAAACTTGTTTATTTTTTTGTTATTCTTACATAACACACCAAACAACCATGTCCATTCGAACAACAGGAAAATCTATCTCACCTTTACACTGATAGAAACGTAATACAGTATGAAAGAAACGAAATATCTCGAAAAAATAAAACAGCAAGTAAATCAAAATAAAAGTTTGGTCCCCTGGACATTTAGGTGAGCCCATCCAATCAAAATAGCTATTTAAGTATAGTCCAGTGGTGAAAAAAGCGAGGAACGTGATTCCATCATGTTTCTTCTATGTCCGTCAATCATATCAGTGAATAAACACGATGGCAACTCTACGAAGATTGGTTTTTCTATTATTCCATGAAATGTAATACGTACATGGAAGGAATGAACATAAAAATGTGATCTCCTCTTAGCATTGATTAAACATATGCTTTCTTGACAACAATTTCCTCTTTTCCTGAATTTGAAGAATTGTACTATTGTAGGAAGGAAATAGTGAAGAGAAAAAATAAGCAAGAACCATGATATCATATATTTCTATCATATTCTTATAGTATAAATTAATTATGTGTACCTTAGCTCTTTCATTGTCGACTGCTACCCAGGTTCGAGTATTCAAAATGTTATGTAGCTTATATAATATAAATAATGTAGATATGTTTATGTTTAAAAAATTTACTCCAACTGTATTCAACAATTCACATTTAATATACATGTTATCTATCAGAATTCATTTACTTATTAGAATTTATATCAGTTATGTATCAAGATTTATTTCATTTGTTCATCACAGTGTTTATCTGATACATTTATTAAAAACTTTCGACATATGCGCGTTAGATCTGTCGAGGGTCCAAATCCTCCCACTGTGCTTCATATGGGGTGTGAACTCAGGTGTCTAACTCATTTCTTGACCACGGTTCAAAATTACAAGATCTGTGGCCAATAGCTCTCGAGAAACTTTTAAGTGCGACGTCAATAATCAATCACTCTATTTATCAAAAGTTATTTAAGAATCATTACTTGTCTAAGTATCATACACCTTATAATTGAAGCATCTAAGATTATTGAAGCATCTAAACTTCCTTTTTAATTTCAAAATTTATTTATTTATCAAAACTTATTTAATTTATTTGAATAAAACTAATGAAAATATATATCAGAACTTATTTTATATACGTATTCAGAACTCATTCTATCCACGTGTTCAGAACTTATCTAAGCATCATATATTCACATTTCATAGCGTATCCGGAATTATCTAATCATCCAAACATCTCTATATCTCAGATCTTCTATTATTTACATACATTTCAGAATTTATCTTTATTATTTGAGTTTTTTTTTCTCTACTTATGGGAATGGGTTTACTTATTCAAAACTTTCTGTTATCCAGCACTTATCTATTTACAATATTTGATCTTTTATAGTAAATTTATGTGAATTTATCTTATCTAACTTATCAGAACTTATAAATTTACTAAAATAATTATTTACCAGAAAATTGTTTATAATAAAATATCAGAAATAATATTTAATCTGTGATTTATGTATTCTATAATTTTTGACTGACGTGTATACATATGAGTTGAAAGAATTTGTGCAGTGGTGGAAAGAAAAAAAATAATTAAATATGTTTACAGAAGCTGTAAATATTAATAAGATATATTCCCTGTAATATATTAAAAGAGAATATTATACGTTTTAATCTACATTAGTAAATAAATATTTAAAAAATGCTATCCCACATATTACTAAATCAAATTCTGATTGTTCTTTTGGAAACTAATCAATGTTTAAGGTAAGAGAATACTTGTATATCCGAGTGCAAACAATATTTACTAAAACCTGTAATTTAAATTTCCATTTATTAAAATTTTATTTTTATAACCTTATTTTCTTAATGAATTCAGCTTTTGCATTTCTTTCATCAGCATTTCTTATTCTTATTCACAACCTGAACTGCACACCAACGGGATGTGTAGATACAACAGATTAATTCAGAATACATTGTATAATCTTATATATCCTATGCATTGTCTCTTTCATAGTCAAACATACTTCACAAACTCACAGCTAAAGCCAGAGGCAAGAATGACTACCAAAATATATTCCATTCCAAATTGTAATGAAACTAAGCCTGAAGACAAGACAAACTGCATGGGATCAAATGATCATGGTATCTGTTTGAATTCTGCACAGAAAATTAATTGCTATCGCTTCTGGAGGGTAATTTGTCACTTCCAAAATCAATTTCCATTCGTACCAGAGACATTCCCCTCATTATTAAAATGAATACTAATGCGTTAAATTAGACTGGAATCCGAAGTTTTCTTATAGAAGACTAATTTGAAATGGAATAATAAATCACGTAATCATTGTTAGTATTTACTTCTGAATAGATCTCATTCAAACTGACTTGAATATAGTGAATTTCTGTGATGTATAATTAGTGCTCAATAATTACAAACATATTCCATGAACCATTTCAGTTCTGGTCTACTAAATGTGGGATTTGTAAACTGAAATGAGGAAGGATTTTGAGAATTAGTGTACACAATATTTGAATTGCATATTTATAACTTATTATAATGTATTTAAATTCTAGCTATGCATTCCTTATTCATAGCATTCTTGTTCTGTTGATTCATAGAGATGAAATACGTTGTATCATCTTGCTTCAGAAATTAAAAATAAAAAGGAATTTTGGTTGCATTTTTATTTTAATTGCTGTAGTTACGTTGCTTTCCTCTTTACAATATAAATTATTATTTATAGAGCGATCCAATTAATCAGCATTTGTATACTACCTTGCTTGATATTTTTTGTAGATCAGTGTTATCTTTCGGATTAATTTATTATTTTTCGCTTATTTTAAAATATGGAACATAATGCAGGTTCAGTAAAGATGCAGTAAGTTATTTTTATGCAAAAATGCTACGGATGAAGAATAAGTAAAGAATTCGTGTAAATCTTAAGCAGTCTTAAAAATGTTTGCTATTTATACAAAAAAGGACATTAATGAGATACCAGTAATTTTTTAGTATTCGTCTGTTGTGAAAGTTTTCCACACAACTATTGAAAAAGCTTAGAATAGTTTTTTCGATTAATCTCTCAAGATGAATTTGAGTTTCTGTGCAATTTGAACAAGTTAATATCCTTAAGAAACGTGTCTTTTGACTACATGCACATCATTATCTACCAAATATGAGTCCTGAAATTACGAAAACCATATTAAATAACTCAATATCTTCCTTCTAGATTCCAGAAGTTCTGTTAAAGTGTACAATGTCATCCATTAACTAAAGATCTCAAACTATTACACCATACAAAGATGAATGTGGTCTAGAATAATGCTATATAACAATGCTAGCATAATAGCCACGGTTTCCTACATCATAGATGTAAAACGGTGTCCTGCCTTTGTCTATATTATCCACCCACACCATTACTCATCAGCTACGACAATCAGCTTCATCGACATTCGGATAATGAGCGAACACTAGATGGTGTTCAGATTTACTCCTGATGGTGAAACAGAATTTGTAAGAGAGCATCACTTTTGGTCCAATTTGCATGAAATCCTTCTTATAAGATACAAAGATAACGAAGTATTTCTGATCCCTGATGAATTTAAAATACCATTTGTATTATTTTTATATGTTTCTTTAAAAATGCGTAAGTCTTTCGGTAAAGGAATTTCACTGTCAGAATACATGTTAGAAGAAATTCATCCTCAAAATTTAAAAAATGATAGTTAATTATATATATATGAAGACTAATTTTTTAAACAAATGGAATTCCCTATGAATACATTCATTATTGCAATTTGAATTAGTTTAAATTATGAAAATTGTTCTCTATTTTGAATCTTAAATGTAATTAACAAAATAAATTATTAATATGATTCGTTTTTCAAGAATATGAAAACTTTCAATTTTTATGTATATTTCCATTCGAAAATCAATTAAATTCAATTAATATTTTACTTTATCTAATAGAATTAAAATAAACCTAGATCTTACAATCTGAAACTGAACAGATGATATAAAATGACTCGTATAAATTATATTTATACTATTGGCCGAAAGTGTGGAAACTTTTATCTAACAGTGCAATTTTAAGCTTTGATGGCTCGTTATTCCACTTTTTTATATAATGTTACAAAAATTATATATAAACGAAAAGATGATTGTATAAAAATGTACTGAATTAATTTTTATGGAGAATTATTTATTAGAACCATGCTTATAAAGAAGAAAATCAAAATTATTAGAAAACATGAGTTGTATAAAATTTCTCCCCGTGTCAATTAATATTTAGTTGGAAAACTTTTAGCTTCGTTTACAGTCTAACAATGCTTTTCTATGATAGAAATCAGGTTTTCTAGTTCTGTTACTGTTATAATAAAGACCAAGATCGAATTATTGCTTCTATTAATTCAGATTCGTTCTCAAATTGCTTGTGTCTAAAACGTTTCTTTAATCGGCTCTGTACATTTTCAATGTGTTTAATATTTGAGCTTTTCCCAGATAAATATAGCAATGAAATATGATTATGTTGAAATTTTTTTTGCTCAAAACAATAAACTGAATGTAGTTAAAAAACAAACGAGAATAATACTTCAATAAATCAAGTGTGAAAAGTTTCAATTTAGTCTTAAGTGTTTTATCTATACATTTTCAGCATTTAAATTCTCATTATTCACGCGAATTGTGCTTAAATTTCTTGCTAACTCGAAACTCCAGATCATAGCATTAAATGGGTGTGTAATGACAAGTGTTATTTATTCAGGATGCAAGTATTTTTCCATCGCTTCTACTTCATTGGTATTTTACACCCAAACTACCAAACAGACTGATTCTGGTTCCATCGATTAAAATAACACTTCACAGATTTTCTGCTTTCCATTCATTAAACATATGCGTTTGTCCAGTTTAATCTTTTCAATATTTGTATGACTGATAAAATTAGTATTTTTTTATCGTGCAAATCTAGTATTCAGTCCAATTCCTTGCACTCTGACTCGAACAGATCTTGCACTCGAACATTCTCACTTCATTCGTATTCTTCGAAATGATTCTTTTTCGGACATTTAGGGACAGTATCTTTATTTTCCTTATTTTGCTGTGTTTTAGGCTCAGCATTTTTATTCTCCTATCATAACTTGCTGTTATACACATTTTTTCTGCTTTCATCAATATGAATTTATAATGATTAAGTCTCCTTGTTCCATTTCAAATATTTAAAAATTACACCTTTGAATATGCTCCTGCCAATTGTTCTTCTAGTTTATTCATTTAATTGTGATAATTTATAACACTTACTGAGTGACCAGTCAACTCTTTGTATCAATTGCTTAATTTTATCAAGTTTTATCTCAACGAATGAAAGGAAATTTTTTTTCAGAAAAATTCGCTAAACTAAAGAGCGCAAAAAATCAACCGACTTGATAGCAATCATCTTTTCTGTTGTAATTCTACCATGACATGCTTGGCTTATTGCCAAAAGAAAATGACACTTGATTGGCTCGCTAAACAATCATGTTTAGTATCTTCATTCAAATGAAAGTACCTAGACAAGTTTTACTTCCTTTTTTAGGGTGATTTTGTTAGAGAATTTAATTTAAAAATGATATTTAAAGTCACTTTATTGCTTTATACCGTGGATTAGATTTTATTCCATGATATTACCTCAAAAAATGGGGTTATGAACCATCGAATTTTAAAAAAATACGCTTTTTTGAAAGGATTTCTATAGCTTTAATCACTAATGTATACATAAATACAATTAAAGTTTTAAAAAATATTAATTTTATTTTATCATAAAACCATTATCTAAAAATTGCTAAAACAATAAACAGTTTGAAGCTTTAAGTTTATATTTAATACCAATTTTAAGATTGGTTTTTGAATTTTTTATTTTTTAATAATAGATGCGTAAAACATTAGAATAGTACTTTTTACTTTAGACAGAAAAAAAAATTATAGTTTTGTATTCCTCCAATGTTGTTATTATTTCAGGACAAAATAATGAACAGTCGGGATGGTTTCAAGAACAAATATTATTTAATACTTGATACGTTCCATAATACAAGACAGAATTCAAAACATATATAAAACACATATTCGCAAACATCATTCCATCATTCTGCATAGAAGTTTCTCTCTTTCCATCGCGCTAGTGCTTCTCTTCTATCGTGCTTGCGCTTGTCTCCTAACCAAAAACAACATGTAGCGCCATCTGGCTACCGTTTAATAGTACAGGGAAGGTAGCGTTAAATTCCGGTGTTACAGTCTTTTTTATAGCACAGGAAAATAGTTTTTATTAAATTAACTGCAAACAGTAATTTATAGAAACCTCTTTTCCCTTTTGCCTGTATTGAACTTGTTGATAAATTATTGTCTGTAATTATACTTTCATAAATTTCAAATTTCTTTCCATTCTTTTTCTATTGTTACATTAAGAATTAACTTAATAATTTTTGAGTTAAATTTGACTGATGTGTGTTAAGTTAAGAGTTTTAGTAATTTTAATAATAAAAGTTTAATAAAAATAATAGTTATTATTATTATTATTATACATTGTTAAAAATGTTACTATATTCTGAGTTTTCTACGAATTTCAATAATTGTGGTAATAGTTTAATAAATAACAGATGTAAATTGAATATGTTCATTAATAAATGTCTTACACCGTATTCATGTTATTTATATATGCGATTTAATATATTTCCTCTAGAGAATTTTCAGTTAAATAGTTCAAGCCCTTTAATGTGATGAAATCTAATTATTCTCTTGATTTATGTATAGTCTTCTGATAAGCCAGTATGTAAATCCAAATAGAATACTTTACACAGTTACTAAAATGAAATAGTATGTTTGGGGAAAATAAATTTGATCTCCTATTCAGCGTAATACACTCGAGGGAAAATCTATCAACTGTACATAAATATATTTAATAAGGTATTTAATGTATTACTAGACGTTTATTACTAAATATAATCATATAAAAGTTGTTCTCAAGTTACATATGTAGCTTTAATATTAATAAACTTATGTAAATTTAATGTGAAAGGGTGTTATTATGAGTAAATTTAAATTTCAAGTAATTTTAAGGTACACCTAATTCCAATAAAACAAAAAAATTCGATTTTAAATGTTTTTATAAGACTAAGTATTTAATGCAAAAATAAGGAACTGCTCTCGGCTTATCACTTATTGATTTCTACTAAATTCTAAGCCAACTAGAAAAGTAACCTATTCTAAGAGACTACACAAGTATGCAAATATCTTGGTCTTCCACATTGACTCAGGGCTTTTTCAAGCTTTTATGTTCATCTTTATTTAAACCCTATGAACGTGACTCAAAGGCTTATCCAAACACCCAGACGCCAATCCACTGAGGCCTCTTCCTCGAAGCCTTCCCTGAAGCCACCGAATTTAAGAGGGTCTGCATGCATTCGAGAGAAAAATATTATTCGAATAAGCGACGTGTCTGTTCTGGAACACGTCTTCGCCATCACTAGAGCAATCTCTGTTTTCGATTTCTTTATTTCTTGGGTACTTCTATGGAATGGGAGAATAGTTTTACATGGAAGACAGTAAAAGAGTCAGAGTAAATGTAGCGAAAGGAAAATGGTAAGATGTTTGGAACGAAAAAGCTGCGTGGATTTGTTGAAAAGATCTGGAAGGTGGTATCTGCGTCATTGTCTTGATGTTTGTTTTTTCGAAATGTTTGAATATATTTATGTAACGGATGCTTGTATTTTAGGCAGCATGTTTGGGAAGTAAATGAGATAGAGAATGAAATGATAAAAGAAAGTAAAAATAATGTTATTCAAATTATTTTTGGTTATCTCACAGTGTCATACTTTTTTACGAAAGTAAACCCTGAATAAAAAGCATCTTACGGATAAATATAATTTATTGTTTGATTGTTTGATATGCTTATATGGAGATGATACTAAATATTTTTAAGGACATGCGAGAGAGAGACCTTAGTTTTGTAACGTCCTTCCTCATTATTTAACTCTACCACCATCATTCAGTCTAATATACTAGTCAATAATTACTAGATTCATATTCCAGATACGAAAGAACAAAATGAAGTACTTTATTAATCCTTGAAAAATGGACAAAGTCGCTCCTTCTCGAATCCCATTTATTGAACAATCCTAGATTAGGATTTAAATATGAAGCCTCAGCTTACCAAATCACTCATTCTGATTCCAAAAATTATCACAAACAGTTAAGTAACTACTTTTAGACACAGAATCACTTCTCTTCAAGTGACTAATTACGATATTTCAATCTAATTTAATAATTAAACAACTTGATGTTATTCTCTATCTGCCTTCAATTCCTTTTCAATTTTATTTCAGTTATATATTATTATTTCTAATTCACTTTACTTTTATCTTCTTTTTATTTACCTAATCACGTTTCATTTGGGTTTGGAAGAAACTGTAATTTTAGGCAATTCAAATTACTATAAAGCCCCCGAAATTAGTGAAGAGAAAATCGCAAATCACAATGCAAATAGCTAAATACTGCATTTGCAGTTTTAAGCAATAGATAATTCTCTTACAATCAATTTTCTAAGAATATAGTTGATTATTTAGTATTCTTATAAAAAGTTAATTAAAAGTTAATAAGAATCATTTAATAAATCGAGAAATGAAAAATTAAGCAAAATTATGCATTTAATACACAAAATAATGCAAACTTGTAATGCGTTATAGTTTTAAAGAAAAATAATACAACTTTAAAGTTGATTGACGTTAACAAATATTTTTAAGAAAGGTACAAGGTACTCAGTGTTTTATCACAAACCCTACCAGAACTGTTTTTCAGATCTCGATATACTAAAATAATTTAATTTTGCTTATACAATTAGCCATTTTTGTGCAATTTTGCAGCAAAATATTTGACTAGTTAAAAGATAGCATATGATTTGATTTTGATGTCACATTTTCAAATTGTTGGTCTCTATGCTAATCCTGCCATACATTAAAAAATTAGAGTAAACTAGGAAAGATGAACACAAAAAACTCATCGAAAAAATTCATAACTTCAAGGTACATAATCTAATAAACTTGGATCCTTAATGGTGATATGAATGAAATACATTATCCATAATAATATGCTAATATTTAAATTTAAGCTACTTGTAGACTGATATCATATTATTTTATAACCAATCAGAAAGGAAACAATTACTTAAAAAATTCACCATTAACAGTGAAATAGTCTGTTCTGTTTCAAAAATTACGACAATAATCTTTAAATGAATAGCAATCTACTTAACTGTGAATGTAATTTTGTTCAGTTATATTTTCTAATCCATTCAAACAGTTTTTGTTTCAAATAGTATTTAGTAACTTAATATTGCTTCTGCTGTTAGTTGATTAAATAAAAGATTTTACTTAAATATTGCGTGAATTTGACATTTTTTTCACTTTATTTAATTTAAGTGTTTGCAGAACGTGTCTAAATGTCTTCAAGTCACATTTGGCCAAAAGTAATATTGAAAAATTAACTGAAGAAAACAGTTAAACAAGCAAAATATTTAACATAATATATAATTAATTTCTTTTTCTTCCCATAACATATATTTCATGTTGGCTTATTATAAAATTTGTTATTATAATTTCATCATTTTTCAATACTATCTGAAGTTATTAGATGTTTAGCATATATCTGCTATTAGATGTTTTAAGCATTACATAAGAATATACTTTCAATAAATATTTATTCTATCCAAAATAAGAAAAATATGTAAATAAAACGTTTCAAACGAAGGATAATTCACGTGATTTTCTCTTTCCTATGATCATGAAAGTAACATAGAATATATAAAAACAGGTTATCGTTTTTTAAGTAATGTTTTGTACTTATTAAAACTGAAAAAAGTAACATTAATGGAGCAAATACCGAGCGCTATAAGAAAAACTGATTTAAATTATTTTATAAAAGTTGAAAGAAATGTAAGAGTATGCTTATAAATAAATATATTTAAATACAGACTTCTTTTTGGAGAGTTGTTTTGATTAGAAAAACAAATAGAAAAAAATACGGGGATTACTTTCTGAAAAAAAAACAGCTGAATTAAATGATTTAAAACTGAAATAGAATCTCTTAAAGAAGAGAAATAGCTACTGAAAGTAAACACGTTAAATCCTCTAAGACACTTTACTCTAGAAAATGATCTCTATCTAATTTGATTTTCACCCTCGCACGTACTTTCAATGTTTTCATTCTGCTCTGATAAAGTTGAAAAGAAGTCTATTTGTTCCCGAATTATCTGAATCTACGCATGCATTCAAAATGCGAAAAATTACTTCTTATATTTTTCTGAATTAAGACTCGAGGAAACAATGGCGATAGCTAGCATAATTTCTATTTATCAATAATTTTTTTTTCATGAATTTATTTTTCTATTTTTTCATCAAAACTAAAAAAAAGGAAAATGTATCTACTGAGGGAATTTAAATGAAAAAAAAAATATCACAAACCTTGAATATTTTTGGAGAGAGTAAGTCGTATAAGTGAAAATATACAATAAAAATGTAACAATATAAAGGTGTTTAAAATAATATTGCCTTCATAAATAATGCAAAATAAATACTCGTATTGAAGTTATACTCATAGGTATTTCATTTACAGTGGTTTTTTAATTGTAGTCATTTGCTTGAGGCTCTGAAACAAACTAAATGTGAGTTGCATAAGACATTCATAATAATCCAAATAGAGATGAACTGGATAATTAAAAGGTAAAGGCTCTCGTCTACCGGCCATTTTGATTTCGTAAACGTAATGTTAATCCTACAGAACTTCTACACCATTCTCCAATCTATGATATTTTACCTATTGAAATGCAAAAAAATGTATCCGAAAGAACAAAAAACTATTGTGAAATAAATTTTTCCTCAGATTTTTAAAAACTTTTCATCCCTGTTTTAATAATCGTTAGTGGGTTTTCCAGACATTAAAAAATATTCTAAGAAATGCTCAAAAATCGGGTAGAAATTGTAATTCCGTAGAACCCTTCATTAATTTTTTTTATTTTTTGAGTGCACTTTTTTTTGCATTCAAATACATGAAATAATACAGATTTGAAAATGTAATAGAAATTCCGTAGGATTAACATTGCGTTCACGAAATCAAAATGGCCGGTAGACGAGAGCCATAAGTCTGAATTTCTCTAACTTCTAGATTATTATTCTTCGTAAAATATATTCATATTTTTAAATAATATTAAAAAAGGATATTTTGGATCAATTACTGTAACTCTCAATTTTATGTAAATATTATGAGGAGGAGGGGGCAATAATTTTTAAATTGAAAGTAATCTTCTTTTCTGATATTGCTAAAAGAAGGCTTCAGCTATAGTAATCAAAATAGTTTCATTTAATATTCCTTTTCAAGAATTTATTAATATTTATTATTTATATGGTGCAATAATTTTGAATTTATATTATAAGTATATTGATGGCTTTTATAGCTTTTCAGAAATTTAGCGAAATGATACGTTAAATGTTCTTATTTGAGTAACATTTCTTCGGTTAAAATTTATTAAAACACCAAAGAAAAGAGTTATAGTGGATTTAAAATTGTTCGAGTCTATTTTTAATTAAATGTTTCTACAAGAAAAATAACATAATTCATGCATTTAAAATCTTCTAGTCCAATACATTTCTAGTCATTAATACATATGAAAAAAAGAGAAATTTCGAATTCATGGAGTGTAAAAATTCTGAAGTAATATATATCGTCTTCTTCCAGCTGTTTAGAATGAAAAATGTAAAACTGTGTCAAACACTTAAAAGTAAGACAATGAACCTGCTGACAGAAAATATTTTTGAAATCCTAGATTTATTTATAGTAACCTCCTAAACGACTTGTCAGGATTGAATATCCAGAGGAAGGAAGTGAAAACTACGCTTGTTTCTCTGGCTGCCAGAAATTGTGACGGCCAATTATTGTAACACGTGGTTAATGGAGATCTGAAAATAAACTCCTCTTCTATGTTAAATGGAGTAGTAAATGTCTCGTTACTCAAAATGATTCTTTTGAGAACATTTGCTACCTCTCTTTCTTACTCTTTTTTTTACATTTTGATTATCATATCGTTTTATTTCGTGTTAGAAAGTTTACTATACAAATTCATTCACGTTAAACAAATAGCATATAATAGTAACAGTATATAAAAATGCTTTAATCATTAGCATAGCTTGATAATTATCAATATTAGATTTAAAAATAATTTAATAATTTTTTATTTAATAACCACGCATTATGTTTTTAACAATACATTCAAAAGTTTTAAATAATTTTAAAAAATCACTTGTAACCTAAATTATTATTCACCACGATTCTTCTTAGAACATCTACCTCTTCTCTTTAATTTCCCTTCCCATTTTGATTGATGTATTGTTATTTCATCTTATCAAGTGTACTCTAAATTCCATTCGTACACTTTAAATATGCAGCATATATTAATAGTAATATGTGAGTATACTTTAATTACTAACTTCGCTTAGTACCTATCAAACAAATTTTATAAAAGTCTTTAACAAAAATTTCAAAAACTTCAATTAAGACAATTTTTAATAATGATGTATTAAAAGTTTTGATGATACGAACAAAAGCTTTAAATGACAAATATTTTTCATGAATACATGAAAGTAAATTTCGAAAAAAATATTGCTTCTTGTGGCATTTACAAATTTTGAATTTTTTACAAAAACATATTTACTATACTCAAAGAGAAATTCAATCAAAATTTATTTATTGAAGGAAAATAATATCAATCACTAAACTTAAAATCATTAAACTCAGAGAGAATTTGAAAATTTTGATAAACATAAAGTATTGTATATCTTGCTCATAAAATCATTTGTGGAAACTAACTTTAGTATTATAATCATGGAATGATAACATAAGAAAGAAAGCCTTTTAAAACATATCAATCACAATACACGTTAGTTTATTATTGTTCTAATTATATAATTAACACTATCCAAATACGCGAGAAAAGTTTTGATGTGCGAGTTAAAGTACATAACAAACATATTCCCTCTCAATTAGATATAAATACATTATATGTTTTGAGTGGAATTCAAAATTTTAAATAAAACTAGTCTGTGAATAAAAGATAGGAAAACTCAGTAAACACTATCTAAATGGTGCTCAAAAATACTTGTTTATTCGAATAAATGTTTCATGTATTCAAGGGAAATTTTCAAATCAAAACTTCTTCGAAAGACTTCTCTAGAGAACCGGAGTATGATTGACATATTTTTTCCCGATGACAGTTTAATCTTCCGAAATTCCCTAAGCCACTTCAATGAATTCTGAATTTTTGATGGTTTGATAACATTACATATCAGGATCCCTGTTGTTATTCGACAGAATGTTAAATTAAACTGTCAAAAATGAATTTTTGTATCTTTTTCTATCTTTATTCTTATACTTTTCTTAATATTTATACAAGCATGCGGTATAAAAAACGAATAGAGCTTTTAGGGATAAAATTTAAACAAATAGATTATAGTGTTTTATTACAAATAGAACGAAACTTTTAATATGTCATTAAACTGTTATGAGTGACATTTCTTTCAGCTTTAAAGAACCTAAATTAGTTTACTATTATAGAATAGGATAATCAATATTGCATATTGGCGTTAAAATACAATCGCCTAAAATATTTCATTGTTAAAAGCTAAAATGCTAAACGTAAATGCTGAAATATAAATAATTCGAAATAAAAACCAACGTTTTTAAAAACAACGTTTTGATATGTTGGCAAAGTTTATTAAAAAAATTATTAAAATATTAGTTAAAACTGGTATATCTAAATATGGCAAAATATATAAACAAATATCTAAATATTGCATTGCTAGGCAAATAAGAACGGTTCCCAAAATTTCAGAGCTCTAGCTTGATGGGAAGTTGGTTAAATTAACAATAGACAATTTGATGACACACTGATACACATACATACAGACACACACCAAGTGAAATACATAACAACGTTAAAACTAACTAAAATTAATTAATCGGGTAAATTAAATTGTTGGAATACAGTTTAGTCAAACCACTCTTGGAGACAGGAATTATTTGGCGGTATTTTGCCAAATGTTGCTAAATTGGTCCGCGAAGCGTACTTAACATTCAGCCAAAAAAAAAATTTCGCCAAGTTTGGCCATTATTCATATTGCGCCAAGTGATTGGGCTAAACTGCATTATTTAAAAAAATATGAGTTAAAACTTGTCGCAAACGTCTAAATATTGCATTGTTAGGCGAGTACGAACGATTCCCAAAATTTCAAAGCTCTAGCTTGATGGGAAGTTGATTAAATTAACGATCGAAAATTTGATGACACACACACACTCACACACACCAAGTGAAATTCAGAAAAACGTTGTAAAATACAGTTGTGTTTATATTTAAATTTTTTTTATATTTTTCACGTTTGGTAAATATGTATAATAAACAACATACAACGACATACAATAATGTATAATGCATCAACATTAAATTGGTTTAATTTAGGTGTTAAGTACTTTACTTTTAAGAGCTTTCACATTTCTGAATTCAAAAAATTATGACTGTTTTCCATTCTCAGTTCTTAATTTGAAATAATTTTCTCGATATTTTTCGATAAACGTTGCACCAATATACGATTTAAAAAAAAAAATATTTTTATACTAAAAATAGACTGGAATAATGTAATTATATGTCCAAATGTATTCTATTGTACTCAGAATTTAGAATAATCTATAATTTGAATAAAATATAATAAAATTATCTTTTTGTTTCATTTTTTTTCATTGCATTATATTAATTGTAAGTAATTTTTAAATATAATGAAATAAGTTTGAACCGTAACAAAAAATACATGATACATATAAAAGTGCTCATAAAGGGAACCGAAAAAGTAAAAGCTAATCTTTATCCTCGATAATGCTATGTAACTTAATTATACACTGATGTTCAAAATATAAGCCCAATTATTAATATGCAAAAAATGTGGGTAAATATTGATGAATTTTTTCGAAAGAATCTATGTAAAATCATCTTTTAAAATTGAAACTTTGTCTTTATGCAAAACATTTCAGTCGACGTCTTCATGCTCAAAACAACTGTCTCGTTGGAGCGCGGATAAACCAACTCTCTCGGCATAGACTGTTCAGACAGATTTTGTGAAATTTGAATACGAAGAAACGTTTTTAATTATTAAGCAATTATGAACTATGGCGCAAGAATGACAGCTGGATATGTTTGTGAAAAGAAGAATCGTTTTGATGCTCGAATCCAGACGATGGCAAACCTAATTGTCTTGAATTCGGAATGAGTCACAGTGTGTGATCTCAAGACTGTGGCAGAGGTTTTAAAATGAGGCAAATGTTGACTGACGACCAGTACCAACTCGGCCAAGAGTCATAACCATTCTACTAGTCCAAATTTTTTCAATAACTGCGTGATGTCAGAGGGATAGTTATGCCAGAGAACTGGGTTCAGCGCTCAGAGCCACCTGAAGAATACGAGCTTTCAGATAAACTGTGCATGGGAAACTCAATTACATTAGGTACTATGCCAGACGACCAGCAGTTTGCATTTCTCTCACATCTATGGATAAACACGCTCGTTTAAAGAGGAGCACCAATACTGAAGCTCGGGACAGTGGACCAATGGGATGTTCAGGGACGAATCTCACTTAGTCAGGATACTGATTCACTTTGGCTAATTATAAGGCGAGAACTTATAGTTAGTTTTTACCTGAAAACCATCATGGAGATAAATTGTTTTCTGTCAAGGGGAGTCATGGTGTAAGCAGGCATCAAACAAACGGACGAATATACCTCTATATCTTTCACGTGGGGTGTGTGACTTCTAAAAGGCACAGAAAAGTTCTTGTACCTTGTGTTTGCCTGTTTCGAGGTGCTTTCAGTCATGTCTTCATATCTAAGGATAATGACTCTTCCTATCACCATGCGAGCTTGATCAACAACTTCTTTAAAACAGAAATTATCCAACATATGCCTTGTCTTGCTGACTCATCTGACATGAATTCTATGATTGAGATATGCTTTAGAGTCACCTTTTCAACCCTTCAGCACCCACCAAGCTCCCTTCAAGAACTGAAAAGAGCTCTTTGTGACATTTGGAGGTCTGTAGCTTACAACTTACCTACAATATTATAGAATGTATGCTAATTTCCTGTCTGTCAGACCTTATTAAATTGCAGTATTCCCTTTTATTTCGTTTTGCACTAACGTATAAACTTCTCTATGCCCAAGTTCCTTCCAAACTGCTTCCTTGGATAAAAGTGATCGTATTTAAGTTGTTAAGTTAAGCAGAGTTGAAGATCCATTTATTTGACGTACAATTCGCTTTATTCAAGCAGAAGCCTTCGCAGTTAGTTTTCTCTTCGTATTGTTTTCTCCTTTTTCCATGTCAAAGTCATTTTTGACCATATATGGTTTAATAATAGTACTAGATCATGACAAGTCATTTGCTATTTCTTGAAGAGATTTTTCTTCGGATTGTTTCATCTCCGCAAAGTTGGTGATACACTTTGACTTTAATTTAAATTAAAATTTAAGTATGTATGTTGATATTGAGTTTCTTAGTCCGTTGTTTTAATTTCCTTTATAAGCCGGTAATGTTAACCTCTGATATAGTTATAGGTGAAATAAAAACACAATTAGCCTTAAAATTTGCATAATTCAACTAAAATGATTAGTATTGTTGATGTTTTAAAGAGAAAGTCCTGACAATTTTCTATCAATTACATGACCCACGTTTTTGAAATTATTGTCATAAATTTCTTTCGTGTTTTTAATATTTATAATATTTTAGTATATGAATAAATCTTGCGAGCTGTGTATGTCAGAGTACTGAATTTATGACTCTCGCTTCCATAATAAGCATTTTTGCCTTAAGTCTCCGGTCTACCGGCAATTTTGATTTCCAGAACGTAATTTTAATCCTACGGAATTCTTGCTACCTTCCTGAAATCTGTACTATTTTATCTATTTCAGTGCAACATATTACATCCAAAAGAGCAAAAAATAGTCAAGGGTAAATTTCGTAGAAACTTTCATTAATTTTTGCTCTTTTGGATTCACTTTATTGCATTCAAATAGATAAAATAGTAAAGATTCGAATCCAAATGATTCAAATGGATTCACAATATAATATCCATATGAATAATGGCGTGATAATTATGGGACGAATGAAAAAGGAAATACACACACACACATATATATATATATATATATGGGTTAGAAAATCTATGGGTTACATGCAAGAATCGCCAATTAAATATGGGCTGAACAACTATGGAGAAGCTAATCACGACGCTGATTCATGTGTAATACAAGGGCACAAATATTGTAAATGATTGTAAATAATTAGATCGAATACATGCCGTATTGTGTTCAAATGTTAATAAGGAGTCGTGGGAATCATATTATGAAATAAAAAATTTTCGAATTTGTTTCAATTAATTTGCATAAGGATATAAATGTATATATATATATATGTGTGTGTGTGTGTGTGTGTGTGTGTGTGTGTGTGTGTGCGTGTGTGTGCGTGTGTGTGTGTGTGTGTGTGTGTGTGTGTGTGTGTGTGTGCGTGTGTGTGTGTGTGTGTGTGTGTGTGAGTGTGTGTGTGTGTGTGTGTGTGAAGTAATACATTTATTCGATAGTAAATTTGTAATTATTTAGTTATTTTGCAACGTTTCTTCGTTCATATATCTTTTATCATTCCATAAGAAAGAACATTTATTTGTTTAGAAGTCATTGTTTTCAAGTACACAAAACAATTTCTTTAGCTTCTATTTTCTGTAAATAAAAATAAATTAGTTTTATCCTGTGTCCCACTTGTGAGTAGTTTGACTAAAATCAATGTTTCGACTTTCCTTTCAATTTTCGAAACTTGTTTTTAAACTAAAAGTAATTTTTTTTTCTATCGATGTGAAATTACACAGCCTTTTTTTTAATCCAATTATTTTCTTTTGTACTTTTAAGTTAAGACATTAACTAAAATAAACTGTTCTTAACAATTTGGTAATGCGATTTCGATGGAAGAAATTCGTGTAATTCTTAAGAAAAATTTCTTCATTGTTCTCTTCAAAAAGTAATAGTTGTCAAAGTGACCTTTATGTTCATCATGTAAAAGGAGTCCTTTAGGAAAATTTTGATTTTTGATTTTTTTATCGTCTTGTATTCTATTCGAAATTTTAACTGATTTAAGAAAATTCTTGGAAATTCCAGCGAGTGGATATTTTTATAATGTGTATGATTTAATCGAAAACAGAATTAAGAATTTTCTTTAAAGTCTGATAAATATAAAATAATTAGCCAAAAGCTTCAAACTGCCCTTTTTCTCCCTAATTTTATTTTAATAATATTAAACTATTCTTATAATAATATGACTTTGTAGTTTTACTTTGTTTTTACTTGTAAAATAATTCCACCAGCAATTATTTGAGTTACACATTTTCTAAACATATAAATAAAACGTATATGAAATTTTCTTCTTTATTTTGATGTGTTTAACTTATATCAAAAGGACTATATATCCTATTATAATGGCTTTGACTCTTAATTTTAGAATAAACATTATCTTTAACCACTCAAAAAAAATGTTGACTCAATTAAATTGAAGTTCTATTTTAAACCAATAAATTAAATGATATATTTCTTATTTAATGAGACAATAAATAGTCTAAAAATATAAATTGATATTTTAAAAATTGGAAAAGAGAATAGATTCTTAGAGGAATAAAGCATACGCATTCTGGTTTAAAACTGAATAGAGGACTTTAAAGGATATGTCTCAAAGACAAATTATTGCTCATCTCCACTTAGTCAGGTTTTTATCTACTCGCTTTTGGGGGTGAAAGTCACCATCTAGGTCTTAGGAAAACGGAATTGGTATCCTTTTTTCCCTCCTCCTCTTGCCTCAGACATTCAAAGAGCGGACGTTCCACCACTTTATTTTATTTTATTTCTATCTTATTTTCATTACTTTGCCGCCTCTTTATTTGGACTGGGATAGCAATCCACTTTTATGACTGTCATCTTCTTTTGAAACTATTCGTTTAAGGACTTTTTTTATAGTTCCCATTTACTCACTTGGATTTTCTTTATTTTCTTCTCAGACTTTGCTTCGTTGTCATGTTTCTTTTAAAAAAGTTATGAGAGTCTTATTCTCCTTCCCTCTCTTTTTTTGATTAAGGTCTTTTCTCTTCTATTTTTGGAAGGTTTTTAAGGTTTCCCTTCCTGTGTCGCTTTTGTTGGTTTATTTTTTTAGTTTTAGTTTCTTATAAGATACCTACTCTACCTCTGCACTTCTGTTCAGCTCGTTTTCTCTTATTTTTTCTGGTGTTTCTAGTTCATTTCATTCGGAGTATAGATTTACTTTGTGAATTCGTAATCCATATTTATCCCTTGATATATAAAAAGAAATTCATGCATGCTCTTCAAGTCATGAAAGGTCTTGAAGTCTTGATGTCATGAAAAAAAATTAGTTTGAATCTTATAGGAAGGGAACCATGGTAAAACCACGAGTTAAATGAATTAGCGTGTTATTTGTCCTACTGTATTTTCGTAGTTTTAAGATTGCGGGATTTTTTTTTTCTTTTCTTTGTTCAGTCTCCCAATTATCGTATGAACCCTCTTTATCTTTCACGGTATGTCTAAATGAATCGTTTGCAAAAAAAAAAAAAAACTTTAGACGATTTACATAGATATGTAAATTGAATGCTGATGATTAAATAAGTTTATTTTTCATTCGATAATTGCAATCATGTGTTTCCTGCTTTTGACTACACTTTAACAATTTTTTGTACAAATTCGGTTTTTCAAAAATTGACATGCTGTTATTCAAAGAAAGATTTTTAAATAAACATACATTTGTCAAACATTATATTTGAAGTGTATTGACAAGATATTTCATTACTTTTGCTTCCCATTGACTGAAATACGATATGCTAAGGTAATCTTTGGAAAGCATATATCTTTTTCTTTTCTTTTAGTTGGGTCTTTCAATAATCTTACGAAACCTTATTGTCTTACGAAGGACTTCCAAGCAAGATAGTAAATATTTTCTTAGTTCAGCAACAATTTTGGAAAGCGTTCTAACACCGTAGCATGGAAGTAATCCGTATTGATCCTACTAATCCTGCTACGAAAAAGGGTTTATATTGTATCGTAATCCTTAATGTTTCTACCGGAGTA
The DNA here is from genome assembly GCA_019974015.1 of Nephila pilipes. Classification (NCBI taxonomy): domain Eukaryota; kingdom Metazoa; phylum Arthropoda; class Arachnida; order Araneae; family Nephilidae; genus Nephila; species Nephila pilipes. Next base: position 172,957 of record BMAW01048093.1, read on the forward strand.
ATATATTTTTACCTTATAGGAGAGATCATATATTTCCATCAATAAATATGTTCTGTCAGCATCTTCTACACATTATATTAATTTAATTTAATTTATTTACTTGAATTATTTAAATTATTAATGAACAATTTGTTCATTTTATTTACTTCATTATAAATTACTTTCAATACAAAATGGTTTTCATTGATAACAAAAATGTACTTAAAATATCAAACTTTACAGTAAAATATTATAATAAATTTTATATATATACATTGTGTTTGTATGATGAATCCGCGTATTTACTTCCATTGCTTCTGATTCTTTTACTGCAAACCATTGTATAAACCAAATGGAGTTCGAAAATCTCCTTATTTATAAATTTTTTTGAGCTTTATTAATTAGTTTTTCGCAATTGAATAATATAGTTTATTTCTTTCCAACAAAAAATTTAACTTATAATTTATAAGCTAATCATTACTATTTCCGAATCGTTTGTATGAAAATGGTGCACCAAAAATACAAAACGTATTATATGTATGTTTTATTTTCAATATAAAATTTATTACTTTTATTTTGTTTATTATTAAAAGTATTGCTTGATTACTAATTTCAGTATTAATTAGATATAACACATGACAAACAGCTGTTTGAGGCTTTAATCAATATATATGTGATGAGATCGAATTTCAATCGTTTTTATTATTTTTCTAATGAAAACAGTAATTCTAAAATGCTGCTTATCATATTTATTTCTATTTATTTGTTAAGCTTTATCACAGTTCTTGAGTTTCTCTGTTTCGAATTATTGATGAAGATACCTATACCGAAGTAAGAATTTAGTGACTGAAAAGCAAAATAATATTTTTAGATACACGTTAGTTAAATATCATTGTCACTTATTTGTTGAACACAGCAATTCAAATCAAAATGTCACATTAGCACAAACCATCTGCATCAGAGAGGCAAACCTTTTGCATATCATGCACCATTTTTTGACAGTCGATTTTAGATGGCCATATCACTCGATTACTTTTCATACCGTCTTACGTAAATGGAGATAAGAATAGAATTTTGTTCACTTTAGAAAGGAAAAGGAAAAAATTAATCACATAGTTAAATTAACTAATTTATGCCAGTTTAATGGAGCACCAATGTACAATAGTCCTCTCAATCAATGTACAATGATCTCATGAATGAGATGGTGCCATAGTTGCCAGAGAGTCTCTTATGGTGAAGATAACTCTGAGTCACAGTCGTTGGCAACTTGGAATTTGGATTTGTCTATTTTTCCTGTTAGAAGGAATCCTGGACCTGACGTATGTATAATGACTGTTTTAATAGAAGTATATTTATAGACATAATTAACATTTTCAAATGATTTAATTATTGTATATAAAACAATTTCTGTTAAAGAACATAAAAATTACTTAACATTAGTGAATTTATTTAGTCTCTGTTTGGATTTCTCTAGTCTCTTTATTGTATCGAGATAAATTTGTTACTGAGAGTAGCAGAGAATTCTTCCAATCTTGATTTTTGACATATATACTCTCTATCACAAAAATATGGATGCACCTAGAAAGAGTTGCCTGATAGAGACAAAACTTGGCGGTTAGGAAAATTATGTACAGAATAGAAAACAATTAAAATTTCAGTAAAATTGAAGGATTTATTTCAGAGTTACATAGTTACAAATTAACGAGCTCAATAAGGTATTGACCACTTCTAGTCTGGATGCAAGCTGCCACACGACGTAGTATAGAGTGATAAAGATCCCTGAAGGTCTCCTGCTGTATTTGTTGACAAATTTGCGCCAATTGTCGGGTTAGGTCATCACTATTCCTTGGTAGATGCAATCGCCTTCCCATCATATTCCAGATATGCTCGATTGGAGAGAGATCTAGATGGCCAAGGGAGTGTTTGACAAACTTTAAGATAGATCATAGCCACACGTGCCGTATGTGTTCTGGAATTATCTTGCTGGAATATAAGTCCAGGATACTGCAAAAAGGAAAGGTTGCAAAACAGGTCTCAGAGTGTCGTCGACCTACGGCTGTGCTGTACGTGTGCCTCTAATGACGACCAAAGGGTACCAGCTATCAAGGGAAATGGCACCCCAGTCCATAACTCCTGATTGAGTGCCTGTGTGGTGTGCAATAGTGAAAACAGGATCGTCACGCTGCCCTGGGCGTCTCCAGACACGTCTTTGATGATCGCCAGGACAAATTTGAAAGCAAGATTCGTCACTAAACTCTATACGTCCCCAGTCAGCATCATTCCAAACTGATCAAACAAGCACCACTGTAATCTGGCTTAACAGTTTGCCGACATGAGTGGTAGGTGGCTTAGTGTTCGGTACGAGAGTAGATATATCTCTATCAGCCGTCTGTGAATGGTCATGGTGGAGATTTGTGTGTATCTGATGATTGATAACGATGAATCAGGTGCTGTGACAGCTGATCTGACAATCACTCTGTCCTTCCGATCTGCTGTAGCCCTAGGTCGACTTTAACCATCATGACGCTGAAATCTGCCACTGTCCATCCATTCTTGCCAGTTTCTCCTAATCGCTGCATCGCTTCGACTTAAAATGCGAGCGATTTTCCGATTTGCCCAATCTGACGCTTTCAATCCAATGATACGACCTCGTTCAAACTCTGACAGTTGTTCATAATGAGTTAGAGTTTTGCGGCGAGACATTTTTTCACTCTTTGAAAGATATCTTAAATCGCAATGCAACAGAAGATTTGACCATCATATTGAGAATAGCTTCTTATATACACCTTCTGAGTGCTCAGTTCAGATGTGCTGTAGCGCCCACTAATTTTTCATTGATCACTGAATTTTAATCATTTGCAATTTGCTTGTTCGGTTAAAATGTCTTTGCATACGAAATTACATTACAATTGGACAACTTCTTCTTGGTACGTCGTTTTTATTGTTATAGAGTGTATGTGAACAAATTGCTATTAACTTTAATACATTCGCTATTTTTTCAAGCATCAAAATGGAATCAAATCCTCAATTTCTAACAAAGATATGAACAGCTTTTATTTCTTTCAATGTACTATTTACTAATTTAGGAAATGAATATTTTCTTACCCCTTGAAGTCTTAAATTTAGATCATTACGAAAGCTAGGAATATCAACTAAAATTGCCAAATGATATAACCAGTTGTTGTCATATAGTAGGTTTCGTTCATCAAGTAGCACATTCTCCTTTAAAAGAAAAAAAGAAACAGCATTTTTCAATTTTCAATATCTACTCAAACCCTTCCCTCTTGCCCCCTAGAACTCCATTGCCCTTCATATTGAAGGTTAAGATCCTTGTATTCTAAACTACCAATTGACAATATTTTCTAAAATCTGTTCTGTTTAATCCTCTTGCTCTAATTTTATTCATACATTTCGCAACCAATAAAATAATGTTTCATATTTTAAAGTTTGGACAATCAGTGTTTCTTGGTTACATTGCAATGGTATTTTATTATATAACGGCTCAAAAACGTTTTCAAGCAAAGTTACAATGTCAATGGCTTTAGTTATCATTGATGTTGCTCCGTCAGTACACAAACTGGTGAGTTTGCAGAATCTACGTTAAGATTTTCTAGGCATGGATTAACTATTTCAAATAGTCTAATATTTTTTTTTTCATAATGTAATGATTCCCGATTGGGAAGCTCTTAGGTGTTAAAATTATCACCAACTCCTGATAAAAAAATTTAACTCTGTAACATCAGTATGTCCATTGATCGCACAAAGCTAAAAAAAAAAAAAAGAGTAAACATATTCCTCCAAATGCTGGGTTATATTCTGAGAAAGTTCATCGATATGTTACATAATTTTCTGTCATTATGAATTAATTTCACCGACTTTCCTTTCAATACCTTTATTATCAAGATGGCGTGCAAATATTTAGAGACAAGGCTTAGCAAGTTCTTCTGCTTTAGATAAAGGTTTCTTTATTTTGCCAATGTATAATCAATTTCATATGACGCTTCTATCACCACAAAGTCTTCACAATTTACTTTAGCAAATGTATTTTGATTTCTGATTTTTTTCACTTTTTCATAGTTACGCATTCTTTTCGCAATTCATACTCAACAAAAAAAATCATAATTTTCTTCGATTTATTCTAATGCTATGTTTCTTAGTGTCTATTAAGATCGCGTACTTATTATGTGAAAATGTACTTTCACAAAGGAAAAAAAACTGTTTTCTTGATAAATTTGTAATTAGTAATTGTTCTTTCTCCCACTGTTCACGCAAATTATCACTTTCTGTGTTTTTTTTCATCATTTTATTTTGCACTGTAATGGATAAAAAAAATTCTTAAAAAAAGCTTTAAGAAGGTACAGAACCCTAAACAATTTTGAAAAAGAATAAAAAGACCACAGCGACCTACATGGTATCTCACAAAATAATAAAAACCACAAACACTCAAACTTTCGCCAAATCTCTGCTTCGAAACTCGACACCACTTTGGCTCACTCAGAACTGACTGAAACGCCACTTGTAATCATACAATGCCCCATTTTTGGCGCATGCGTCACTGTTTAGCCAACTGGTCTACTTACAAATAATGCATGCAAATACTTCGTGCACCCCTGGTACACAAAGTGAATTTAATATATATCTTAAGAAAGTAGCCTAAAAAGTTTTTCTCTCGCCTATAGGGATCCAGAAATGACGCCAAATTTGGCGTCTTGGCATTTGGTGACTAAATTATTTTTCGTCTCGTTACCCAACCAATACAACATTACTTAAGAGTATATTCTGCTTAGTCCATAAAATAGAAATTGTAGTAACGGTTCCTCCCCTGACAAGACAATAAAGTCCAAACATTCGCATAAAAATAAATAATATGTTAGTAAAAACCTATTCAATGAAACAAAACATTAAACAGAATGAACTGCATACACAAATTTTACGGAATATTATAAACATAACTTCACAAGATTTCTAAGAGTAAAATTACGGGTCAAATCGGGTGTGAAATTTATGTCAATTTAGGCTAAAACAATAGTCGATTCAGACATAGAATAATTGCTGACACCTTACAGCAATTTCAAAATTCTAACCGTTTCCAGAACTTTATGTATTTTAAGTACTCTAATTCCAAGTTTTGCTTCCATTTCCAAAGTGCATCCCGTAGACAAAACGATTTTGCCTTTACTAGTGCTTTTAATCGGTTTAATTTTTCAATAATAGATCTAAGTTATTTAACGTTTAAAATCAACACAGTAACGAATTCTCAACAATATATTTAACATATTAGAGCAGTTTTTTTTTCAAAATGCCTAAAATAAACTTCTGCTACATTTCAGTATCTTTATATTTGAAACATCATTTTAAAAACAATTTAACACTTAAAGTAAATCATATACATCATAAATGCAATCCAGTATAAGAAATTAGATTATTAGTAAAACATATTCCTACTATTTGTTATTTCCTGAAATAAATCATTACATAAGAGGGCTATTGAAAAAAATCTTAGATGATTATTGTCTATCATGATAGCCCTTTCATCATAAAAATATATCAACAATAAGCAAAGATTTATCCTCTCATAATCTCATTATATTTCTTATTCTTATCTCTTTCTTCGAATTCTTTTCAGACTTTCATCATTGCTGATAGATAATGTTTGAAGAATGGTGATTTGTTTGTCTTATTTTTTTATTTTAGTTATCAAAATGTTTTTGTAAAGTAGTACATTCAAATTTTATGGATATGAAGTCAAAAACCATTTTACAATATATTTACTGTCATATTATTCCTTTTAATATTATTTATTGTACATAAAAGTTATTCGTGTCAAAGCTACCACTCAAACCATTCTATATATATTTGAAAAATGAGAACAATAATAACTGTTTGGAAATACTATTGCTTAACTCTTTATAATTCTTTATATTCTTATGACAATTATTGAAACTGTTAAGAGATATCACGAAAATGAAAGCCTTATTAACATTTATATAAGCAAAATATAGTAAAATCATTAAAAGTTGCATTAAAATTTCTCTCTGTTTCTTTTTATCTGTTAAAAATTTCCAAATAATTAAAAAAACAACTTTATTTCGCAAATTAAATAATAAATACCAAAATTAAAAAAAATTTACCTTTACTGTATAACAACTACTATAACTTACCACTAGTTATTCTCAAAAGTCTGAATATTTCATATCAGTGAATATTTTTTTTAATAAACAATGTATTTAAAATGCAAAATTTCCTTTCCCATTTTCCTGCATAATTTATTATATTGAATTATGAAAATCAATAGAGAGATTTTCAATTAACAAAATAAATAAAAATTTAAGAACTGCAATTGAAGCTAAAACAACCAGAAACGTATTTCGAATAAGAAAAAATCATTTTAAACTAAAAAGAAAAATTGATTAAATGTCTAGACTAAAAAATGTGAGATATTTCGAAAAAAAAATAAATGCATTTTGGTTTTTCCTTGGTTTCGTTTCTTTTTTTTCTTATCATGACATTCTTTGTCTTCGCACTTTTTTTTGGTTAGAAAAGATCTTTATCGAAAAAACAAAGCAAGCGCTTGCTCAGATAAAACTCAGAAAATACAGTTCCACATAAAGAAAAAAAATACAAAATTTCAAGTCTAAGAATTCAATATTTCTAAAACTTTTCACTAAAAGAAAAGAAGTCAAGATATGATAAATGCTATAATAGAATAAATATGTGCTTCAGTTGGAACAATAGAAGCTCAAAAATTCTTATTTTAGAATTGAAAAACGAATTAAAGTTTTGAATGTAAAACTTTTTATTCTCTAAATTATGAAATTGAATCAAACTTATTCAATCAAAAAAAGTAATCCCTTGATGAAATTCGAATAGAATTTTGTTTAGTTAAAGTTATATTTCCCTGATTTAAGAATTTTTATTAATGTATCTAGTATACTAAATAAATTTTATCATTTAATATTCAATACCTATCTTAAATGTTGATCCTTATTTTGTGTAATGCTGGTCTTGATATTTCAATGTATATCCTACTGTCTGTCTATTAAAATTATGAAGCACACTGAGAGATTAAAAATGACCACCATTTTTCTTCCACTCATTTCTCATTTATACTTCGATATTTTATGGATTATGTTTCTTGATTTTTACATTTAGGAAAAGCAGCTAAAACTTTAGTTTAAATGTAAATAGAAAAAAAAGCGTTTGTTTTATGCTTACCATTGGAGAAAAGATTTTATTCCTCGATTCAATCAATTGAAATTATTAAATTGTTTTCTTTATTTCATTCGCATTCTATGGTATAAGTTGTTCAGTGATATCATTTTCTAAATCATAATAAACATATTCAGTTTTTAGACTTACATTCAGGTTGTAATAAATTATGAGTTTCATTATTTCCTTTTCTTATTAATCATCTTTCATTAAATATTACAGTATTCAATGTAAAAAAAACTGGTAAAATTTTTGAGAGAAAATGTGTGTAAATCGTAAATTGTACTTGTCTCTAGATTAAGGTGACTAGATTTTAACATTAGTAAGGTGGGACACCATTGATTAAAAATTTGGTACCTAAATAAATTACTTACCTAAATCATCTGAATAACTGATTTTTTGATATCACTTGCTTAACTGGCACTAGCTCGCAGTACGATGTGTATTGTATGAGAAACAGTTGCAAAACTCATTATAAGAAGGCGCTACTTCGTGGACGACCAACAAACTCTTTACACCTTGACCTTTCTCCTCTAAAATTCCCTTCCGTTTCCAATTTTTGTATCAGATGTAATTCCTTTACAACAATGTTCCAAATGATGCTAGATCGCTAGCGGGACATGTCTCCATAAGAATAAAATCTGTGGAAGTGTACAAAGTATTCTCTCTTCCTTTTACAGCTACAAAATGTTTGTCAATGCCAAAAAATGCCACTGTTCATTAAGTCGAAACAATGATGGTCTTATTCTGATCAAGGCGAACTTTGATGAGAAGTTCCTGATAATCAGTTCTCAACTATTATTTTTATTATTAAAGTTTAACATTATAAAATTTACAAAAATAATATAAAGCTCATATCCTGATGAAACCGAAAACCTTATATTCCCTACCCGTTCTCCCACCGTTCCGTAGCTTGTCATGCATTCTTTCTAAAAATCGGACTTCCTTAAAACCTCGCGGGACAGGGAATAAATTGTTAAAAATCGGTACTGTTCGGCTAAAAGCGGGACGTCTGGTCACCTTACTCTAGATTCATTACTTTATGAAATTATAAGTCTTTTATTGAACTGTAAAAATGATTATACTATTTAAAATATTGTCAGCCCTTAAGGAAAAACTATTTTTAAGTAAATAAATCCAGTTTATAAGTTCTTAAAGGAAAATTGTACAAGGAATGAAGATAAATAATACTTTTTTGTATCATTCTAAAAAGCAAAGTTGCTGTAAATATAAAAAAAATTTGATATTAAAAAAATATGAAAATATTCATGCACATTCATAATACAAGAGCAAAATAGTCAACTAAAGTAAAACTAGTGATGAAAGGAAAGTTTAAATAAACCTGTGTATTCATTCTTTACATTAGATAAGAATTCTGAAACTCATTTTTTTTTAATTTATGTTACAATTATAGGGCAACACGTAAAATTTTATGGGCTATCACTATAAAAAGGAATTAAATAGGATCGGAATTTTAAGGTCGGGTGACCTTTGCTTGGAAAATAATTAGTGGACGTCATATGCACGGATATATAAATCAGGCTATCAAAGATCAAATAGGAAGTATTTTGGTCATGAACTATATATATATCTCGTATCGTAATTAGACGGACCTCGTAATTTTGAACTTTGGTCGAGTGACGAGGACCAACTTATACATACATATATATATATATATATATATATATATATTGCGCAGTTCTTGCCAAATTGTCTTTCATTGTCAAGATAAATTGATAACTTTCTGGAATGGTTATAGGACCCCAAATGGATTATATGGGAAAGATATCAGCTTGAATACAAATCATATCAAGACATTCTACGTGCAAGTGAATATTATCCTGTAGAAAATTCACATATTGTAATTTTTTTCTCTATGTATTGTACCGCTTGTTGCTTCGTCTATGTATTATTGTTGCAAGGTATTACGAGCAGTATCCTTAAGCTGGTCTGTATGTATCCAAACATGTCTGCGTGGATCGTCAATATACATTTGGAAACGAGACTTGTCAGTGATTATTCGTCTCCTGTCAGCGCAGTTCTAAGCTGATTGAGTCTCGAGCCGCTATAGTCCGAATTAAAGGTATACAAACGTGAGGGTAATGATCGGTGATAGCGTAGATTCAGCTCTCCCAAACGTCTGTCATTAGTTCTAGTGATAACTTGTGAGAGAATTACGCATCGGAGTGTTACTAGAGAGGATTCCAGTGCTTAGATAGATAATCTGGTAATCACTAGTTCTTTGCATTCTGTTGTAGCAATTTGCAGAACGTATTGAACTCTGGTTTTGCTCACCCTCTCTTGGCACCTCCAGATTTTCATTCAATGAACACAAAGTTTTTATCTGAAGAATATTTAGTCTAAACGTGTGTTTGTATATGAAATTTCATTAGAATCAAAGTAATAATACCCGATGTTAAACTAAGTAGTGAAATGTGCTTTAAGCAATTAGCATAAAAATAATTTTCTGATTCTTATATAAATGCTTAGTATAAAACATATCCAATCTTTCCCTGAATTTAATGTTGTGTTGTGATTGTTTTTTGAGGAATAGAAGAAATATATTTTTAAAAAAAGTTATTGAAAAAAAGTATTGGTGATTCATATCAATATCACAAATTAATTATCTTAAACATGCAAAGAAATAAATTCAAAATTATTATTAAATTGTTTTTGAAATTCTCGAGACAGAAAGTATTTTAGTCTCCAAGTTTCTTAAAATTTCGGCTAATTTGATTTTTATTTTCAATCATTAATTAATTTCATCCCTAGATTTCTGATTACTCATCGTTCTTTAATTGTAAGAAGAATTTAGTTTTAAGAAAACCTAATTTCAGTAATTATAATTTGACGATGCATTTTTCATTTATCTAACATTTGTTTTCCAAGTAAGCATAGTATTGGTAAACACAAACATGAAAAATAATATTTTATGTCGTATAAATTAAATTAAAAACACATATGACACAAATTTCATTTTAATTTTTGTATCAGCTAAGAAACAAAATAATAATAATAGCTTTACACTTATGAATATTGCATCCTTGTAGAGAATGAGATTATAATAATAACTGAAAAAGAATTAATTTTATGTATTATTTATTCTTTTTTCTTAAATGATGTAAGACTTGTGCGAGTTATGCAGCAAAATTTTTTTCATCATTAATGCAATAAATAAATAACTTTTCTTTTAATATCTGCTATGAATTACTTAAGTTTTTTTCGCACTATTCATTTTACTTATCCAATTTCTTATTAGTAAAAAGATTTTCAGACATTACGGGAAAATGTTTCTTTAAATTTTACAACCTTACTTACTTGTAGCTTTCTAATATTGTAATACGAAAGAAATATAAGTTTTTCATTTTTCCTCCTTTCATGAGTATCACTTTTATCCCTGGTAATATATATATATATATATATATATATATATATATGTGTGTGTGTGTGTGTGTATATATATAAATATATACATATCATATATATATAAAAAATATTAATTGTACAACATACTGTAGACATCGCAAAAGCTATAGACTAATATAAAATTAAAATAGGAATCAAAGCATTCCTGGAGTTCATTAAGCAGAAAGTATTATTTTTAAAAGCGATCCTTAAAGTTTTATTCAACAAAATTTTATTGTTTTAACAAACTTGTATAGCTTGTAAAGAGTTTTGGAACGCTTTTGATATCGTTATTATTATTCTTTAATAAATTTGTTTTTTAACTTATTTTTGTACATCTTGCAGAAATAAATAATATTTATCATTTAACTTAATATAGAATAGTCTTTACAGAAAAAATGCTGTTGAAATCTAAAATTTAAATCTCTATAGTCAGTGCAACAAAATGAAAAATGATAAATAATGGCATCATTATTATTTGGTTGCATTATCACGATAAATAAATGTATTTATAGGAACAAAGCAGCAATTAAGCATTATCGTGTGAGCAAAAAAAAAATCTCTAAGGAATGAAAGAAAACTTTTAATGACCTAATTATAGAGAAACTGCAATAGGCAAAATGTTAAGCAGTGCTCGCAATTAAAATAAATCCTCATTAATTTCAGTAAACATATTCAAAAGCAGATCACAATTCCATCTGGAACATCATTAACCTTTAAATTCGGGAGATTAAAATTATAATTCCAATTAAACTGATATTTATACGAATACTCTTGTTCTAATAACGATGAAACAAAAAATTCAAAATAATTGTTGCGCATTTTAAAGCTGAAGATAGAAAACCACTCATTAAAACTTATTTTTAAAGAAATATACTTCATTTACTTTTGAATACACTTGATTTTTTACTTATCTTATAGTTTTATTCTATAAAATGATCATACTGTTTTAAGAAATTTCTTTGTTTTTGTATGAGATAATTTTGCTAAGTTAGTAAATATTACAGTAAATTTTAAAGTAATAAATATAAAGTAAATTAAAGTAATTCTTCAATTACAATTGATGATGCTTATTTTATATATCTTATTTAAACAATATTTTTTTTACCTTTTAAATCAAAAGAGAGTATAAATTGGTTGCAATATCTATAGTTAGTTTCAAACATGTTACAAAAATAACTTGTTACACTAAAAAAGTCCATTTAAGTTAATTTTGAATTTACTTTCAGAAATACCTTAAAATTACTTTTTGGTTATTCATTAATCCTGCAATAAAATCGATATTGATGAAAGAAAGTGATACTATATGGAAGGAAATATGAATAGAAATATGATTCAAATATGTGAAAACATATGTTTCAAATGTTCATCTTTATAGCAATAACACTGAAAATGGTACTCTTTCGTTTCACGTTTCTAAAACTCTACATTTAAAGATCAAAATGTAGAATAAAATATGTATTATTGGGGAAATAGATGGGTTTTCTTGAGGAAAACAATAAATATTTTTTTAAAGCAAGCTTAGAAAATATTGTTCATACTGCTCAATTTTCCATGTCTACCAAAATCACAAAAAAAAAAAATATTTGTGGAAAAAAGTTTAATAATCTTGAAGTTCCTTTTGAAAGAGTTGGTATATAAAAACAGTTTTTAATGATTTTTACTTTGTAACGAGTTATGAAAGTTATTAATATACCTTTTAAAATGCAATATATAACACAAATATTGTAACTTAATATATACAAGATAACTTTTCAAAATACTTATATAATAATAAATTACTGTATTACTTAACATTGCCTTCAATTTTTTAAATAATACAGCTTGCTTAAATGTTGATGAAAACAATTCATTAGGAAAAAGGCTTCTAAAAAACAATGTCAGTTATGCTTGAATTGGTTTAATTTTATTATCCTTATCGATGTAAGCGGGAATAAAATTTTCTGGTAGTATTTTTAAATCTGAACAACGATAACACATTTTGAGCGATTATGAGCTAATGTTATTAACTTGTAAATGTGGATAAGTTATGAACGGTGTACACAATATAATTGGATACATTTATGCTCGTAAAATAAATTAAATTGCATATAATTATAAATATATTTAAGGTTTTCTTTGTTTTTTTCGAAACATTTAATATAGTACACATTGTATCATTTAAAAGCTATTTAGATAATTTCAGCAGTTTATGATATAATTCAGCATGTATTGAAAATATCGTGTAAATAGATATAAAATTTATTTTCAAATGTGATGTATTTGTACACGTGCATGAAATTCTGGATGTTCATGAATGCATGAAAAGCCTAAAATCAGTATTATAACATTTTTAAACATCAAAATGAATGAAAAATAATGTATACAAATATTTATTTCCTTGAATTAATAATTTTGCAATGTCTCTATACTTCAATTTTATCGAATATTATTAGTAAATAAAATAAAAATGAAATTGAATTTTAAATCGTGAAATATAACTTTGTAGAACTATACTTGTTTGTCAAAAATGTTTTATTATATACTTAATAAAAGTAAATTTAGTATTAAATTCTAATTTTCTCCTTTCTTTTTATGAACCTTGGTTCCTTTTTTCCCTCAATCTTACTGTGTACTTCTAGATGTTGTTTTTTTGTCTCTTATCATTTTTTCATCGACTTTGCACGACAGTCTCGAAATACTACACATTGCATTCAACTTTTTTTTAATTCAAAACGTTTGAACCATACTTAATTTAGTATATAAATTTTCTCATTCATTTGTAAGTTTCTTATTTAGAAGTATTTCTAAGTAGATATGAAAGCATCATTTAAAGTGCTCGTGAAAGATTCTCAAAATCTTTCTTTTGAGAGAGTAAGCAATAAAAATAAATGAAAAACAAATTTCATTACATATCCATTTTAGACATGTAGGAAGTTTGTTTGACATGTTTAGAGCTTATTCAATCAAGCGAAAACTTTTACTAAGAAAGAAAATAAGAAAAATAAATAATAAAATTTATTCGCTAAGCATTAAAATCGTCTTTTAAGTAATTTAACTATTCCTGTAATTATAAAGGGAAAAAAAATCTTTTCTTATATCTATCTATCTATCTATATATATATATATATATATATATATA
>BMAW01048093.1:202325-289302 GCA_019974015.1 Nephila pilipes
TCATCTTAAGATTTACATACGTAATGATATTTTGTTATATCATTAAACTAATATTGCTCAGTATCATCAAGAGATCTATTTTGGAAGAGCCATGAGTTAAGTGACGAACGTTCAAATGCATACAGAATGCACGTGAATAAAGTACAAGTTTCGACAATTTTTGGTTTTAGTTTGATTTGACTTAATGTCGTTCTCTAAAACATAAAATAATTTACAAGGAATTCTGTAATTTGTTGTTCAAGAAGACACTTCATCTTGTACTTCTCTCACACCACGTATGATTTTGAGGCTTAGCTTAAGCTCACATTACTCTGAATGGTCTTTAACGGAGTCAGAACTCGGAACAGCACTTCTGTGATTTCGGGATCATCATCACTGAATTACCCTGTCTTGATTTAAAGGAAGTGATTAAAATTTCCAAATATTAAGTTATAATTCTTACAACCAAATTATTACAATTTTAGTGAAATTTAAAATTTTATCTAAATCAGCGGTTCCTAGTTGATGGCACGCGTAGCCCAAAATGCACTCGAAAAGAAAACGGTAATGATAGCTACGCAACTAAAAAAGAACACAAAAATTAAAAAAGGCTTAAAAATTATATGGAAGTTCTTACAATTATTGTCAATTGTAATATTGACATTTCTCTCAAGAACTCCGAATAGAAAAGAGAGGTTTGGTTGACTAGATAAAATTTAATGTATGAAAAAAATCATTTTTTCATGTAAAGTGCATTAAAAAGTATAGCCTGAAATGTTCAAACCATTTCACAATTTCCTGTCACATGCTAAGTTCAATTTAACATTTAATACTTAGATAAATGTGCACACACACACATGGAAAAATAGAACCCTTTTTTGAAAAATAATTTTCTGTACCGAAAATGCGTGATTGGTGGATATATAATCCTTTCAATGAATGATAATTTAAACTGGATTCATTACCCATTCCTACAAAGATAAAATTTCTTGAGCACGCATCAAATATCACTCTAAAGGCCGTCATTGCACTAAATGGCTTAGGAGCTCATCAATGTGACGAATATAGTGAATTTCATAAAAAAAAATACTTTTACATAAATTCATAATAAAATCAAATTTAACGAAACTTTGAATTTGCGAATGTAATTACTCTTCAGAGTATTAATTTTTCACACTTTTTAATTCTATACAGTCCCAAATATCTGATATTTCTTTTTCCCAAACTTTGTGTTAATTTGTTCACTTATTTCAAAAATATGAAACTATATAATGAAAAACAGACCATTTAATTTAATTTACCATACACGGTTTTGGAAAAGGTTTTGAAATCTGTAATAGGTAAAACTGATTGGAGGATGAGGAATTATTTAAAGAATTCTGAATATGGATTACGTGGAAAGAAACAAATCTTTCAGGTATTATTTTGACCAAAAAGACTTGGAATCGCTGTACTAAATCTCCAGAGGTTGAATTTTTATTTAAAAGGATTTTAATATAGAGGTATGGGTACATGATGTCTGTTGTTAAAGACTATGGTTAAATAATGATAACAACTTTCTTAAGATGGTATCTAACACTCCTAATTTTAATTTTCCTGAAATCCTAGTCTAATATCATTAATCTGATTTTAATTTTTCTGAAATATCGCAGAAAATAGTGAACGGGGTGGTTCAAGTACCTGCTAATGTTTAACTTATATACCTGCTATTGCCAGCAGTGGGTGTTGATGATACACAGTGGTATCGCCATTATGAGTAACAATCTGTGAAATGGTTCCAAAGCGGATTTAATACTGATTGAAAGGTTAGTTTGCAGCAAATGGCTGCCAAATCAAAATTTGATTTCTGCCACGGGTAATGGTCGTCGCCATTGTACGTTGAATTGTCAGCAGTGATGAGACTTATCTATCAATATTCATCGGAAGCCAAAAAAATGGGTTGCTTCACGTTTATCTGCCTCAAATAAGCCTAAGTCAATATTTTCAACTGTAAAAAATATGGTGACTATCTTTTTTTGAGACGTGAAAGGAGTCATAATCGTTAGTTTCTTAGAAAAAGGAACAATGATCATTGGGCAATAATACAGGAAGTTATCATTATTTTTCTAATATTCTATTCCTAATACTCCATATCTTTTTACAAACACAGATACTTATTGAACTGCAATCGTATATCTAAACTACCTTAAGCATGCACATTCATTTTTTTATGAACTAATACTGTCAATTGAAAATACTACACTCGTGCATTTTTAATACTTACGTACATCGTAACACTTACTCGTGCATTTTTAACAAGATTTAAAATTATATTTTTATAATATATATGTTAAATATTAGAATTTTTAAAAACAAAAATCATTTTAAATATTCACATATTTCAGCTTTCATCATATATAATTTGTCCATCTGTGTTGCTGTTAATAAGAAAGACCTTAAAAGATACGGAATTTTCTACATTAAATACTTTAACAAAATCACATTCCCCTCATTCTCTCCTCTTTGTTTGAATTGCTACAATTTATTTCAATGTCGTGAAATTTCTGTCTGGTTTTATGAACTTTTTTTTCTTTTTGCCTATGTTAACTCCTTGAACAAATATCTCATACCGAAAGAATAATTCTTTTAGATTCTTCGTTTGCATTGGTATATAGATTTCTTTGACAATAGTGTAATGGAAGGAAAGTCCAAAGAAGGAAAATACTCTAAGGTATCCGGAAATGAAAGAGAGTATCGATGAAGATGAAAACTAAATGCGAAGGAAGATTACGTCTGCGAAAGTTATTGTCCATCCAAGAAAATAGTTGAGCGTAAATGCGAGAAAGCAAAACGGATTTCTTATCATTCGTATTCATGCCATTTTATTTCCGTTTGTGACATCTTCTTCATATTAGTTTCGTATATGGCTCAAATCTTTTATTTTCTGAATATAATTATGTGCTGTTATATTGATGACTTGTACAGCTAAATCTAGAACATGCAAATTAATCAAATATAATACTACTTCATTAAATCAAAATTTACCTAAAATTTAATTAAAGGTCTCAAAAATATCTCCTATAGAATGAAAACCCTTTTATTTTTATTCTAAATTGTAATCCCATTTCCTTTTTAGAAAACATTCTCTCAGATATATTTTTGGCTTAATTAATCCTTCAATGGTTATATATTTTAAGTGTGATTATTTATTTTGCACATATATTTTTGCTAAATATCTTTTCGATAAAATGTATTTTTTTTCATCAAGAGGTTGTTTGTTGAATTGTTTTATTCAATTAAATTATACTTTCAAGGATAAATTTACATGTATGTATGTTATAAATTATACAATCCCACTCATTCTAATTTAATACATCGCAATTGCAAAAAGAAAAAAAAATAACTTTTGATACCTTAAAGTAATTATTTCAAGTAGAAGTTGGTTTATAATTTTGGTTTTAAATTTCCTTTCAAAGCTTTTTCAATTCTAAAAAGTAGAGTAGGGAGTATTTTAATGATTTTTCAATACTGTGTTGAATAGAAATACTTTATATTTAGAGAAATGTAGCCAAATATGTTATATACTATAGTACATAATGGACTTTCAACGTTATTATTATTTTTTAATAGTAAAATCTATATATAGCAGCATACAATGAATATAGCTCTCTACTGCCAATTGTGAAAGGGAAAGTGGGTAGAAAGATGGGTCTCAAAAGGGGAAAATATAAAGTTATAGTTAAAAATTTTATTTTGTCAAGAATTATTCAACAGAAAACCAAAACTTAATTGTAATGATACAATTTTTTTACTGAACAATGAGTATTAAAGGTAGAAAATGCTTTCAGTGCAAGTTATTAAAATAAAAATTATGTTATTGTAAATGAAAAAGGCACTTGAATCAAAGAATTCAGTTCGTGGCGTCTCCCTATTTCTACTCTTAACTGCCATTTTAAATTGCAAAATTTAGCACATACACATCTAACCAATTAAAACATCCACTGGTATTCTTCAAAGCACTTATTTATTTATGATATTTCAGGGAAATATTCTTACCATTTCACGGCCCTTAGCGCGTTTACTAATAAGTTTTAATTAAGGGGATACAAAGCACTGTGAATAATTTTTAATTAAACATTTATTTGAAAATGTTTTGTTCACATTATTTGAATTCACATTAAATGAACATTTCAGAAAAAAATTTACTTTCATGCAAATAATTATTTAAAATTTTATTTTTTTTTCCAAAATATTTCAATACTATAAAAGTTCTACTATTTCCACAAATTTTAATGCTTTTAAATAATAATTTTGCTCAATTTCTTAGAAGTTCTGTGAAAGTATTTTGTTGCACTAGTGTAAATTATAATTTTACAAATATTTTTCTTATCAGACACTACGAAACACAGAAATGAACCGGCTATATCTAATTTAGTGGATTTTTTTAAGAAATAACTAATTATCGAAATCCTTATTCCATAATTTAATCATTTATCATATTATGCAAAACATACTGAAAAAATTTGAAAACTTTATATTATAGAAAAAAGCCTTAGCATTTCAAATACACGACCGTCATGAAAACCAAAAAAATGAGAAAAACAATTTAAAGGTTTGAAGGTCGATGAAAAGAGGTAGCATATATATATATATATATATATATATATATATATATATAGTATTGGTGAAGACAGAAGCAGTTTATAGTAACAAGTACAGTCACTTATTTAATTGATGTTACTCTGATCGTTAGTAAGAAATCCGGGAGGTTTTATACTGGCAGAAACTTAATTTATGGGTAGAATGCTTTTGAATTCTCTAAGGAGGCTGAAGAAAACTAGCTGCTTTCAAGGACTCAAGGGTTAAAGCAGAAGTAACTTCTTCACGAGAAGATTGATTGGTCTTAATTTGTTGTGGCATTAAAAGCAAGAACGTTTAAAAAGAAGATTACTTGTATTCGTGTGTGTTTGTGTATGTGGTTAGGGGTAAAAATATAGTACTCATAAAAGTCGGTGATATTTTTTTTCATATTATTACGTTTTGGCCTATCAAGAACACCACACAAAATTATAATAAGTGAATATTATAAGTAGTTATATGAAAAAATACTGATACGTTAGTGAAATATGAGATTCACATACTTTGTTTCAAACACGTACAAACAACATTTTAATACATTTATTTTAATTGCTTGAGAATATAATCAGTATTTTTGTTCGGAATTTTACAATATATTTGGTTACAAATAATGTTTAAGCATTAGTAGCTGTTATAAAATATAAATTAAATGAACTGATTTCAAATTACACATTAATTCTTTATTTAAATTTTCTAAACTTCAAACCAGAGTTTTTTCCAAACTTAAAAAATATTGTTTCATGACAAGGCAACAGAAATGAATGAAGCAAATATATTTACATGTTATAACTAATTCACAGAATCTATACTAACAATATTTGCCATTACATTTCATTTAAATATCTGTAATTTTAAAGAACATGTTCGTAAATGGTAATCTGCCATATCGTTGTACGATTACAGTTCTGAATATCTCTATTAAATCGTGAACTTTCATTTTTTCTTTTATGAGCATAATACTTAATTTCGAGTGTTTTTAAAGTGAAATTTAAAGAAATAATTTCATTACAGATAACACCATTCGAAATATTAGTCTCTCTTTAAGGTGAAATGGTGTTACATTTGTCGTTATGCGTCTGCCTGTTACAAGTTCTTCAAATATAGTCATTTTACGATTTATTAAAGATAGCAATATTCAAAAAGCTTGTGATAGACAGTAAAATCGTGTCAAGTGCAATATCATCTGTTCTTAGTGAGAAATAAAAAAAAATGGAACGTTTTGGGAATAGAAAATAGATAACGAAAATCGAAATTACACTTCAAATTTCACTACACTTAGCTGTTGACAATTTAATTTAAGATAGAAATAAACTGTTCTGGCATTAAATTATTAAATATTGATTACTTTCCTATTCTCCTCGCTCAGAACAGCATTATCGGATGGAATTTTCAATAACAGAAAATATCTTTCTTGACGATTTTCAAAGTCCAATTCGTGTTATTAGAACTGAAACATAATGGAATTGAGAAATAGATATTGGACTTTAGAAAGAATAAAATAATACTCACAATTAAATTTGAAAGAGACTCATGATGAAATCGAAAGCATTTCAAGTATTTGAAGCTATGATGACTGAGAATGAAGTTAAATATTGTAAGTAAATAAGAGCTAAGAAAGTTCAAATAATAAAATTCTTGAGGTATTTTGCATATACATAGAATTTTATTGATTAATTATTAGTCTGAAAATAAATATTATTTGATTTGAAAAATAATAAGACATTATATGTAGTACAGAAGAGTTTTAGCTTGAATATAATTTTAAAATTATTTACATTAACTGTGTTACATATATGTGATTACATAATTACAAAATTAAATTTAATTTCTCGGCTAACGCATTTGAACTCCTGAGAAAATTCGTTTGCTAAATATTTTCATGGAATATGAATTAAAAATGACAATTTGTTGTATTAGTGTCAAAATAAAAATTCGGATAATTCTTAGTACATAATTGTTGAATAATAATAAATTTTATTTAACTTTGAGTTGCACTAAAGAAAGAGCAAGAACTTATTATATAAAATCTGATTGTACTTTCTGGACCATTAAGTAATGGCATTTCAAAGGTTTTATTTTCTTGTAGAAATCCACATATTCTAATCTGTGCACTTTTACAAATTTTAAATTCATTGACAAAATGTATTATTTGAATGTAAATTTTACATACTTTATTTGAACTATTAATTTGTATAAATATTTATTATATTTTGTCAGTATGAAACATACTTAATTATGTATATATCACGTTCATATTACTATTTTATACCAACTATACCATATACTAATTTACTCATTAAACTCATAGATTTATCGTTTAAGACTACTGGAAGCAAAGCTTTTCAAAACAATCATAAATGATAGTTACATTTATAGGTTAAAAACAAGTAATATAAAAAATAATAAGTCAATTCCTACTTAGGTCAACAAAGAAAATTTTTATTTGAGTTATTTTTTATTAAATAGTTGCAATGAATATAAATATGTAAATACATATGGCAGAACCACAATATTAAGGAGCAAAAAAAAAATTTCCAGGATCTACACTCTTCGTCACTGATGGTATTTATTCCTAAATTTATATCTCTTATATAAGAAAAAAAAAACTTTCTCCCATATAAAACTAAAATTAATTATTTGAAAATCAAATAAAAATAGTTTATGATTCGATCCAAAGGCATGAAGATTCTACGCAGACGCGCTACCAACTTTTCCATTGCAAGACAATTGACATAACAGAAGCATTGGCTTGTTTCTTAATTCATCAGGTAAATTAAGTGATTAGAATGCAAATTAGACCAACCACCCATGGCAACAGGAATTATTTGACGATATTTTACCAAATGTGGCTACCCTGGTCCAATTCGCTAACTTAACGTTCAGCCAAAAAAAAATCTCCCAGTTTGGCAATTTTTGAAATCCCGCCAAGTGGTTCGTCTCAACTGCATTTTCACTAATTTTAATTTATTTAATGAATTAATATTTGAAAAAAACTGTATTAACATCAAGTGTCATCCACTACAAGTATAAAAAATGTATTTGAACTTGAGTGGGTGAATAAAAAGTATTTTATTAACGACTGAAAATTTGAACAAGATATATATAGGGAGAGTGTGAGCTAATAGTAGGAATTTAATAAATACTAATTTATGTACCTCTAATTATAGTGTCTTGAATAAAAAAATCAACATATGAGTTTTATACTAGACTCATTTGTTTACTATAAATAAACTGGAGCATCCTTTTATAGAAATTACAAATTATCTCATTTAATAAAAAAGCTTAAAGATATACTTCATCTTCGCTTGAAAGCATTGCTACAGACTATAGGGGATGGATCTAGGAATTTTGAGTTACAATTAAACATGAAGAGAATAACAGTAAAACTAATGCCTTCACTAAAATAACATATACACAGCATTGAGATCCATTTATCATGCTTCAGTTATTCTACATGATAGTTTGTTCTCAAATCATGACTTGTCAGTTACCTGGATTTATGAAATATGCTATCACTGCCTGATAATTAGAGAAAAATATTAAGCAAATTCTCATTAATTTCAAGATTTCTGCAAAAGAATCAAACAAGATTATAAAGCAAAATAGGTAGTAAATTACTAGGTAAAAAAATCTTAATAGTAATTAATAATTAATATTAGATGAGTATTTTCTTCTATGCAATTTGAGTAAATTGCTTCTCATACCCTAAATAAACTACGTAATATCAACAGACTGCTTACAAAACAGTAATGAAATAATTTATTTTGAAATCTGATAGATTATTTGTTGTCAGTAATGGAATTTATTTTCTTTCGTGTAATATAACAAATTGCCTCTCATACCTTACTTGAAACACAGATTCAATAAAGTAAAAAACAAGTAAAAACCATATAAATAATTTATTTTTTTAAAATCTTTTCTTTAGAATATTTTGTTCAGAAAAATCAATAATTTTGAGCTGAATATCAGCTTTTAGAGTGATGAAAAAAGTAAATTTTTTTAATTACATTTGTGGTGAATGCATCGTCTCTCTGTCTTAATTTAGATTCTTTTGTTCCATAACTTATAAATACCAATTATAATAATAAAAATCAAGCAACAAATAAGTAAATGAATAAAGCCTTAACTGAATATTAAATAAAATAATCAACATTCGCTATATCTACTATACCCATTAACCTTCACATGTACTCAACAAAGGAATATCAAAAAATCTTTACTTATATAATTGACTACCATCACAATTGGATCCGAGTCAAGATCGAACCATTCTCATTAATAGTATATTCCTTATATATTAATTATATTATACATATTTAAATTAAATTTATTAATAGTTTGAAGTTAAAGATTTTGGATTAGTAAAAGATTAATAATTTACATAAAAAACGTTTGTTAGAGAACCCATGAGAAAAAATAAATTGCTAAGAAATCACTTGTCTTATGAATTTATGAAAATGTACATGTTTTGAATAATATTAAAATAACTCCCTTTTAATATTATTAATATTAGCTCAGCGCTAATTTTCATTGTATGCGTGCGAAGTACATAAATTTGATGTATAATTTAAGAGGAAATCTAGTTACCTCATTTATTAAAAACATTAGAATTTTCCCAAATGTTTGCCCAGGGAAGAAACAGTATTATAAATAATATTTTTTAATGTTTGAACTGTGTGCTATGCTCGTCGCACATCACATAACGTTAGAAAAAATAACTAATATTTAACAGAAAATTTACTATTAAATTAAGCTTCTAAGATTTGAGAAATATTAAATCATTTTAAAATCAAATTTAAATTTTAAATCTGTAATTCTTAGAGAAAGATTTAAAACTACTTCTGAAAGTGTATCCGAATATAATATTTTGATTACCATAGAATATCATTAACTGCTTAGTTTTATTATTCTTTTCCATTCTAAAACTTATATATAAATATATTTAAATACAAATATAAAAGTTATTGTTACCAATACTGTTTTCTATGTTGTCTCGATACTTTTATTTTATTCTATCCGTCATATTCCTTGCAAATTCGCAAATCGAATTGTTGTAGTTCTATTCTCTTATAATAAAAGCTCGAATTTACTGAATAGGGTCTATTTTCTTACTTCGATTTGATATATGATAGGACAAACAACTTAATATTTGCTTTCCATTCCAGAGGACCAAGGTCCCCGGATTCGGCATCCGCTAATGGAATTAGATGATGTCATGGAAGGAATATTCGTCCCTAGATTATTCAATGGAACATGGATATCAGGTAAGACAATATGCTTTAATTGGGCCTATTTTAAATCACCCTAATTTATATACAGCGCTATTTCATAAATAAGTTTTTAAGTCCCATTAACTAAAATATATATCTATTAACTGATTTACAAATTAATTTATTAATCTAAATATGGGTAAAGGAACTGCACGCAACATGCTGCAAGAAATTTCTTGAACCAAAACGTGGGACCTTCTAAATGAATCCAGTTGATATTGCATTTTTCATCTAGATTTATATGCATTTTTTTCGTCATATGATTTATTCAGAAAACAATACAAACTTGATTAAAGGTATTCAACAACTATTTATCACAGAATAAAAATGTAACTGTTTTTGCAAAATCTACTACAAGAAATAATACACTCCCTTAATTTTTCTATTGATATTCACAAAGTTCACATTAGATTTGCAACTCTTTGCCAGATACAACTGTTCAACCCCCTACCCCCCCAAAATTTGATATTATTTTTCATAAAAAATTCAATTAAAAAACTATGCATATATTTTAAAAACTTCCTGCAGAAGTTACTAGATATCATGTCTAGTGAAATATAGACACGATAACTATATTTCAAATAAATAATGGAAACCTAATAAACATTAGTAAGAAAATATCATTTTAAAAATGACTCACAAGCATGAGCTTTACAATTATTATAATTAATAGGGACTGTATATATAATTTTAGGCTAAGATAAAATGACAAAGGTGATGTCTAAACTGGTTCTTGATATTTGAAACTCAAGCATGTGTGTTCTTCAAATTTAAATTTAAACGATTATTTTTTTTCCTGTACATCCAGAAATTCGATCTAACTTAATTTTGAACTTGAAAACCTCGAGGTACTGAGATTGGGAATTTAGGAATAAAATTAAATAACACAAATATATAGTTTTTAGTAGTCAAAGTAGTATTTGGCTGTTTTACTACCTTTTGGAAAAAATCTATTTTTGATATTTGAAGATTCATAACACTAAGAATTTTCAAAATAGTACCGTAAAATTATATGTCATTGGAAAGATAATTTAATAACAATATTTATGGAATAACTTTTATGAAGGAAGTTTTATTACGCGTAAGAAGTTGTAAAAAAAGAAAGACAAAACAAATAGAAAAAAATGAGATATTCAAACTATCTGACAATGTCAGTTAATATTTAGTTGGGTAACCTTTATAGTTTTAACTATGCCCTTAAACGCCTTTTCATGGAGTGAATTAGCTTTTTAAATTGATCAGATGATATAAAGGGAAATTGAGATTTAGTTTTTGCCTCTATTGAGTTTTACAGCTGGGTTGTTTCTCATACACAAGTTTGTTTAGTCGCCTCTATAGATTTTCGATATGGTTAAGATCTGGGTTATTTCCAGGTCATTCCAGAAGAGGAATATGATTATCTTGAAACCACTTTTTGTATAAAGTAGTCAAATAGCATGAACCTGAATCCTATTGAAGTATAAAGGCTTCATAGAGAGTCTTAAAAAGGATCATTAATGGGGGACTTCAGTTTGAGCTCATATATTTCCTTTGTGTATCTTTGTTTATTTCCATTTCCAATTATCACACAAATTCTGCCGACACCTTTTCATGTCATGCAGCCCCTTATCAGGACGCTAACTGAGTGTTTCATTGTTGGTTTAAAGGCAATGAGGTAGGAGTAGCGCACATCTCTGTAGGTGTAAAGCATATCTGTGTTAATTCTTCGCCTTATGTATTTTATGTCATAACTACCAAACAGGGAGATTTGGTCTCTTAACTCCAAATAACCTTTTCCTATTCTTCCGTTGTCCAATTGGTATGGGTCTTCGCTCTTAACCATTTTTTGAAAAATAACAACATCTTTTTTCGTAGAATTCTAGCATTCAGACCAAATTACTTCAGTTTATGTCAAACAGTCCAGCGCTATTTCTTCTTGGATATTACCAGATGATTTTTTTTTCCATTAAGTAAGCTCATTCATTCCATTCGCCTATTATCAATTGATACTACGTATCTTTTATTGCCTTTATCATTTTTATTTTATAATGATTCAGTCTCTTTATATCTCTTCTAAAATTTCGAAATGCCTTTTCTAGTTCAGGTTTTACCAATTTCTCTTCTAATTTCTTCACAATTATAACCTTGATCCCATTACTCTATTAATTTAGATCTCTTTCTAGGTGACCAGTCAGCTCTTTGAGCCATTTCTAAAATTTATCACATCTTGAAAGCTTTCTAAATGAAGAAATATAATAAAAAATAGCCAATTTACTAATAATCACTCAACACACTGACAAATTTCCTCTTCTGAACTGCAATAAATAATTTCAAGAATTAAATCTTATTGTAACACATCTAGTTCATTGTAAGAATGAGATAATACTTGATTGGTTATATAGTCACTCAAGCCTACAAGTTACATTCAAATGAAGGAAAGCTACTTCATGTCAAACCAGTGGCCTCAATAAACTAATGGAAATAGTCCTGAATTGGCTGCCAGGAATTCATTGAGTCATGGATTCGAGCCTTGATGCCACTAAAAGACCTACCATGTAGCGGGGCTGATGCACGTTAAATTAATCGAGTTCCCAAGTCCTTTCATCTGTGTGGTACGGACGTTTAGAGAGGCAGGTGTCTACTCAGGTGTCGACCTTGACACTTGACTGAAGTTTGAAATTGCGAGGGCCTTTGCCAATAGTCCTTGTGTTGCTTCTCCATGCTGCGTGAATAAAAATCCATAATTATACCAAACTGAGTAAGTTGTGCTTCCTTTCTTTTGTGATTTAGTAGTTCCATAGAATTTGAATAGATTGCTTATAATAGAATTGATAGAATGCAGATAATGAAACACATTTTATTACATTGTATTTTTAATTAAATTATATTTCCAATGATATATAATTTCATGTGGCAATGCTCCTAAGCATATTATAGATATGTGACCCTAAACATCAAAAACGGATTTTTTCGAAAAATTTCCACAATTTTGGCTGCTACCACTGAACTCAAAGAATGTGTTATTCTTATACTTTTAGATGTATTCGAAAAATTAAGAGAGTTTGATTAATGATAAACTTATTTATTTGTTTTTATCCTTTTCATTGTTGCATGTATGTATAGGAAGTGTCACAGAAAAGATTTTGAGAGGAACATAATTTTAATATTGACTCAACCTGTTTCTCAACGAAAACTTAATCAACTAGGTTAATCAATTTTAATTTTTTATTATGTTTTATAGGGCCAAGCTATTCAATCACAATGATTTAAACATGAAATATAATCCTAATGAATTATAACGTGATTACTTTTATATATGTTAATTAACTAAAATACCTCAAACACTTTTAGTATTTTACACCATCACAAATCATTATGTTGTCGAAATTATATTTAACATTAAAGTATCAATCCAAAATGTGGATTCTAATATATTTTACAAAAGTCTCTGATAATTTGAGTTTAAAACTATTGTCGTGTAACATCTATTATTGGTTCTCATTCTTTTTTTTAGATTCTAGGTGAAATGATGTGCAGTGTAAAATGAATTTAATATAAAAAATGTTCTCAAAATTTAGACATTTTTTTTATTAATAGAATACTTTAAAATATAGTTACCATGCTCAGATGTTTTCTAAATGAAAAAAAATTTAATTAAAAGGAATTATTTTGAATGAATTAGATGAATTATTTGTTTAAATGAATGTTAATTAATGTTTTAAATGAATTATTTTGCTTAAGAATAAGACATTTTACAAGAAGCGTTAAAGTTTTGTCAATCCTAAGTAACTATCATTTTCTTAATTGTTTGAAAAGAAGTCGCCATAAGATTATTTAGCTTCAACCGAAAGTTCTGAAATTCTGGGAAGGCGTGATACTCCTAGTTAAACATTGCACAATTGGTTCAGTATCAACTCTCATTTACAGCTTATAGTTCGGCATCGAGAGCTGAAAGAAAAAAAAAAGGCTTTGAAATAAGTTTATTTCCGTAAAAGAAAGACTCTAGTCTTTTCACAGTGATGAGAATTCTTAACCAACTCACGTTATCTGAGCACTCTTCTTGTGCCAACAGAAGTAAAAAGAATAAACAAAAACAATACAAAACACATTCGCTTTGTAAAGAGTATAGTCATTCTTCTACGGATATTCAACAGAAATTCGAACCTTTTCTTTTCCTTTCTTTCTGTATTTTTCCAATTTTTTTCCTCCTTTCACAGCAATTGCCAAAACTTCTTAAATATTTCAAGCCAACGAAAACCCCTCAAAGCGTTGTGCATCACTTTGCCTTTTCCCCACTAGAGGTCATTAAGATACCGCCGGTTTAGAGGACTTCACTTCAGTTTATGGGTCTGCTGAAGGCAGACGATAGCTTTAAATTGGATTTATAGCTAAAAGAAAGAAAATGGCTTACGGGGTTTAACTAGATTTTGCAAGTTCTGGGGGGAAATCGTATTTGGTAAGATCTTTATGTTTCTTTTTCCCTTGGGTAAACTTTAATTGGATCGATACATATTTAGATGAAAAGTGCGTGACATTCACGTAATTGCTTTTAGAAGATACTCGTTACACCATTTTGTTAAAATATAAACTGGCAAGAAAAGATAAAATTATCTATCAAGTAACAAAATAATTTGGAGGTAGTAAAATCCCACAGTCTAAGGAAAAAAATCGCTTCTGACTTCAATGAACGGAAGTGATGCGTAGTTTTCAAATGCATCAGTGAATTAATGAGCTCTGTAATAAAGTCTTATTAGCAATTTCCAAATGTATAAAGATTAAATTGCCATCGTAGGGCTTTATAGAAGGAAAATAAGAATCTACGTGTGTGTGAAGGCATTAGAGATAAGGGGCTTCATGTATAATAAAGGAGTAACACGCACTAAAGTGGATGTATCATGATACCACTTTCTCTTTATTTTGTTTTGATAAGGCATTATTTATGTGACTCGGGAACAAAAAATAAAGGAACATGAACATTAAGCATTAAAAAAATAGATCATTTATTTAAAAAGTTTAAGAGTTTATATAATAAATTTTCATTACTTCCAGAACACTGTTAACAGTTTAAAAGTGCAGTGTAGAAAAACAGACCTAATACATACAATATAACCATTTACATTTAAATAATTAAGTAGATTCATTATTACCTTTATCGAAACTGGTAGCAATGAAAATAATTAAAGACTTAAGAGAAGTCGAAAATTGCTGCTTGTGATATAAATAAAGTTTGATTTGACTTTTTAAATATATAAAAACATCTGAATGTATTAAAAATACATACAAAGAATCAATCTGCTTGAATCAAACTAAATTTAGGAAATTTTGTACAATTAGTAACTGAGTGACTGTAACTATATATAAAATAATTATATTCAGATCATGTTTAAATAATTAACTCTATTGAGATATGTAGATTAAATCCTTACACAACCTTGTTCGTCAATCGATTGTAGCAATGCAGAAATTGCTATAGTCAGGAATTTCTACATTAAGACAACAGCGTGAATTAAAATATATTTCTAGATTAATAGGAATATGCATAGATTATCAGTAAATAATCGTATAATTCATGCTTTTCACTTACAACTACTCATTCTTCCGATGAAAAATATTCCGATTTGTGTGTTATAACATTAAAAAAAATCGTATGGCATCTCATAATTTAAATGTCTTGATGTGTTTTGCGATTATAATGATAATAGTTAGATTATATTGAGTAAGATTGTATGAAACTACCATTTAATGTATTACTCTTGGGCAGATCTACGGAAAATAAATTATCTTAATTTCCTTGAAAATCCAAGAAACTCGAACTAGCCAATAACGATTTGCAAGTGTTTTGTCAGATACTCGATAAAGATTTATTTATGACAGCTGTTATTTAATTCATTTAATCAATTATTCAAATATAACTGTCCCCAATATAGGTAAAAATATCTTTTCTGATATTTAATTACAATGCTGTTTTGTTTGATTGTATGCCTATATCCCTCCATAAGAAATATCGAAATAAAATGAATGTTCATTTACCATAACCAGAAAGGTAAAAAACAAAATAATATAATTCACAAAATCTAGAACTATAATAAATTAAATTACTAGAATGCAAGAGCTCAGGATATAAACTTAATGATTTGATGAGCAAACAGAGTAGAACATTTTTTGGGAGAATGTTTGAGTGCAAGGGACGAAAAAGTAATAAGTTAGGGGTGACCAAAGACTTAAACTCTGTATGGAAACACAACCTAGAACTACTGGTTACATATACCCTCGACTCAAGATACCTTAGTATGTTTAAATAAGGTACACACTCATAAAAAATCATGAATGATATAACCGACTGTGACGCCCGCGACAAACATATCCGCTGTCCAAAATAGCCCCCACCAACAATCTCTCGTCGAATTGATGGCTCGTAATTCGAACATTAAAGATAAGTATATTCCAGTCTAGAACTACTTGTTGAATGTATCCCCAAAGCAGTAAGACACTTAATTCAAAAGGAATATAAAGAACTATGGCACATACACCAAATAGACCTATCATCTGAACTCGAGACTCTGGATGAGACAAGGAAGGATTCCAAGTGGCAATCCGTGTAATAGAGGATATATATCAATTACAGTAAAGGCGAGAAAAACAGACTTCTCTAATTATTATTCAGATAGTCTCTTCTCAGCAAAATATATATTTACCTTCCAGTAAGAAAGTACGGCAATTCTTTTCCAGCAACAAACAAATGGAAAGAATAAAATTGCTTAATAATTGACCCAGCATTGAAATCTTTTCGGCTAGAATGTTAAAAGCGCTGCTAAAGACAAGCCGGTTAAGACTTTTCCGGGCCGAAATATTTGTAGACCGATCCCTCACCCATCACCAAGGTCAACAAACCTTTGTCCCGGGTGAAAAACCTCAAACGCCAAAAAGTCATTATTGCGAATGACATGTTTGGCATTGTAAATCTTTTACTTCTTTCATCAATGACAAGTGCTTACAGCACCGTTACAAGTATTGATCCTCTATAATTTCATGGAAAAACATTGGAAGACCTTCGTTTAACAGGATCAACTTTACTTTGTGGAGAGCCTAGTCACTCATACATCCGTTGCAGTTACACACGTACGAGTAATCACTATACTTTTGAAAATTGATGCCAACCATACTATTGACATTTTACGACATGTATTATTATTAGTAGAAGCAATTTTGAGCAATTTTTGTATACTTTTCTGTAAAAAAAAAGTGTTTATCAACGATAAGTGATAATTTGTAAGTAAAAATGATTGTAAGTAAATATATAAAATTGCTAACAATGTCTATTTCTTATCATTGTATCTTAACACGTCATTTTTGTATTCATCGATTTTCAAGCAAATATTTTGAATTTTGCTCTACCAACTTTTATTTTTAATCCTATTAGTTTTGAAATACCTTGTGAAGTTTATTTTAGATATTGAATGTTCTGAAGTACTATTGTACTATAATTCCGCATGAAATAGCATATTTCATTTTTTTAAATACATAAATCTAAGATCAAATGAAATGAGCAGTATATAGAAATATGTACCGGATAATGTGAAATATTTTTATTTATCTTTCTCATGCATAGTATTTTCATTTAGTAAACCAGCGTATATGAAAGAATGTACATACTTCTCAGGAAAATATTCCTAATGAATCTCTAGAGATTATGTAGTTCAACTGTATTTTAATTTAAACTAAGATACTGTGAGCTCTAAATTATAAAAAACATTTTACATTCAACGTTTTGACATTAGTGGATATATAATTATTTCTTGAAGCATTTAATTTCACTAAATTCTTTATGTTCTTGAACTCTTTTATTTTCATAAATGGATGAAATGTGTTTCACCTTTTAATTTAAACATTTTGTTATCAGTTTGAGTGATAATTTATTCATATCGGTTATTCTAAAATACTTTTCATAGTGTAATATTTCTCTTATTGTATAATAGAATTCTTATGTGGTTTGTAGAGAAGTATGGGGAAATACATAAGCTGAAAAATATATTCATTCAGAAAAGTAATTATTATGGATAACCATAACTTTATCTCCATAAAAGTAATTATTATAGAGATGGTAATTATTATAGAGGTCACATTTACTTTAAATGAGTACATCATAATGCTAACTGATATGAAAACATTATTTAAAATATTTTTTATTACTAGTGCTGTAATTCCTTTTATATTTATGTATATACAAATAGTGCACAAATTTCAAGAAATAAATTATTATTTTAGAAATAAAAATGCTCATATAAAAAGTTTATTTTTTTGTGTTATGAAATTAGTTCTAATTTAACTTCATGAATAAATCTGAGAAGTTTTTAAAAATATTTTTTCCTTCAAATTCCTTCTAAAAATTATTCTGAAACACTTTAAGTACTTCATTCGAAAGGTTTTTCACGAAACTAGTATATAATTAGTTTATGATAAAAAAATTTCAAAAAAAAAAAATTTCCAAAATAAAGGCTTTTACTGTTGTCACTCATTTTTCACTAGTCGTATTAACTGCAAAGATAATCTTGCTGTTAAAAAATTCACAGATTTATTTCCTTTAATGTTCCAAAACTTATAACTATAGAAACCACAAAAAAATATAACATTTGAAACTTATATTATATTAAGGATTTATCTGAGAATTCCCACATTAATTTAAGAAGAGCTCTTCATTTTGTAAAATCTAGTTGGACAATGTAGAAAAAGGAATAATGAATTTTTAACAGATTTTTTCTTTCTCCATATGTTTTGTTTTGTGTGTTAAATAGCTACTTTACGAAAAATTAATTTTTATCTTTTACCATCATGTATGTTTTTCACAGATATTCGCTTATTACGAAATTTTTCACTTTATGATTCGTAATTGCATTTAGTAGACCATAAATTTCAAGAATAATTTGACGAAGCAATTATTAATAACTGCTTACTAATTGGATATTATTTTGATTTTCTCACAAATACTTTAGCTACAGCACACTATAGCTACAGCGGGAAGTTGGTTAGAGTAGAAAGGCTCCCGAGTTTGAGACTCAACTTCGCGGAAGACATCCCCATGGTATAGTAACATGCTCCCGATTTACTGTTTCCTGATTAGCCGAAAATATAAAAATTCTTACAATCATTCACTTTCCCTTCACAACAGTAAGCCGAAGCCCTTTATCAGCGGCTAAAGCCCAGAAAGACTCATTTTTGACTGACTGGCGTTTGTTGAAAAAAATATTCTCCTAATAAGTTTTTCTTAAGTTTTGTTAACTAAATTCAGTATCCTTAAACTTAAAGTTTCATTTATTTTTATTTTATGAAAATAAGCGCTCTAATCTCTTACCTTTAATTTCTTGTATAAACTTTTAGGCAAGGTAAGAGTCAACATCATGTTACATATCTCTTCAAGAAGTAGATATTAAAAGCAATCAGGCTTATGTGTTCCAGAAAATCATGATCCCATCATGGTTATAGTAAAGACATTCAATTTTGTAAAGATAAATTGGGATCTCAAAGTATATCCATATGATAGAACCTTAAAAAGTGAAACAGAAATTAAAATTCATCTTACTCATTTAATCCGGATTATGTTTTACTGTCAGTTGACACTTGACAAAGGTTTAGTTCCCATTTCGGCATTATATAAAGAGAAACATTGAATTTGTAGATATTTAATTTAAAGTAACAAATATATATAGCTGTTAATAGTTATTGGAGGACTTTAAAGATTATCCATTTAATTTTATGTTTAATTAAATAAGAATTTAAAATGTTTCCAAATGCATTTTTCTTTTTTGTCCCATCTGAAATGTATATACAATAAATGAACTATTTAAACTTGGTCTTATGAAGATACTTTTACGAAGATTAATTGATTAAATATTCATGCAAAAACAAGGGTTCTTATAATGGGAATATTACTTTCACTTAAAAAAATAGATGTTTAATTGGATGTTATCATATATATCTACCATTTGGGCATTTATTAATTCACCTTATTTGTCAGTGTGAGAAAATTTTTCTTGGTTTATATTTTCTTCCACGCATCATAGAATATTATTAACTATTTCTTTCAAGAAATAACATGTCTTGTAGTTTTACTTTCTGGAAGTATGCAAGACCTCTTATTTTTTAAACATGAAAAATATAAATATCCTGAATATTTACATACAACTGTTCTAATTTAGCTAGAGAGTATTCCATTGATGTGTTTTCCATAGCTTTTATGACAGAAATATTTGCTTTGGTGTATAGCGTATTCAAAATTTCTATAAACACCATAAATCTTGAGCTAACCAATATTTTTTCAATTCACGTAAAAAATGCTACTTCGGAATCAGTAATATAATCATCAGTGCATTCTGCCCCATTTCCCCCTCTTAAATTCTAATTATGTGAGGCTCATTTTGGTTACATTATTTAGGATTATATTTTATTATTTTTTTACTGTTTAAAATACTTTGAATGAGTCCTCCTTTTTTCTAGAAACTGATAACCCAAAACATTAAAAACGAAAATAATCTGCAGTTTTATTACATTACAGTGTTTTTAGATACAATCGGGTGAATTTTTCAACAAGATATATTTATGTCATGAGTAGAATAATATTGATGCATTGCACCCCATTACTTCCCACATAGTAGGATTCACAAGTTTTATTACAGCTATCCTGAATTTAACTTGGAGGTCATTGTATTTGGATCAATTTTTTTTAGTTCACAAATTAATTTAGTTATAATTTACAATCTATTTTCCTAATAATGTTTCCCTTTTTTTTCGGCTTACTTTAAAATGCAATATTTTTATAACACTTTATGTAGTTAGTTTGTAAGGTATTTAAGCAAGAAAAAAAAAAGAAGAACTAACTTTCTCCAAGTTTTCTTTAGTTTGTGCATGTATCTGGCTTCATACGAAATAATTTAGTGAAATATCTAATTAAAAACCACATAAATATTCAAATATGTTTTTGATATTTTGCATCATAAGTTATGAAACTGTCATAGAAAATGTAAATTTCTTTTAATCAATACATGCATTTATTTTACGTAAAAAACATACCAACTCTTAGCAATTTTTAGAACATTTTCACAGCTTCTTGACATTTAAAACTATACATGTCTTAATGTTTCTGCTATGATCATATAAGTTTAAGTTTTACAATGGTTTAACTTTCTCAAATTACAACTTTAATTAAAATTATTTAAATTTTGTTTCCTCTTTTCAAACACCACATAGCTTTTACTATAGGAATTTTTTTAAAATGAAGAATGAAGACTCCGAGCATTTTAAGAAGTATCTCTTAAGACACTGTAACCAGTTAAGAACAACAAAAACGTTTCAAAGATTTTATAAATAATTCACTGTTTTAAATAAATTATTGCTAGTTTTTATCATTAGAATCCCTCATTTAATTGTCAATTGTCATGAAAATTTGCTACATTAATTTTTGAATGCTGGTCGCTCAGCTTTTAAATAGATAATAGAAAGACAGAAATAGAGAGAATCCCTACACTACATTATATAAAACTTGAAAACAAATCTTAAAATATTCTTTCCCCCTATTCAGTGAAAATGAATCATGCAAAAATTGTTAAATGTATTTTCTTACTAAAGAAAATTGTCGAATGCTTGGACAATTTCTTTTGAAATACTTTATGTAAAAACATTCCTACAAATCAATAACTAAGCATTTTTTTAATGCTAAACATTGAACCAAACACTGAATATTGAATCATTTATTTAGATGTGTAGCTTATTTTTTTTAAACTTCTAGTAGCTTGACAGGATTTTCAAACAATTTCTAAGATTTTTGATGAACACATATTTCACATAAATAACATACAGTTGTTTTCATTCATAGAAATGAATTTTCTCTTTTCTATGACTTATGGTTCATTTTATTCTTCTTCCATATTTTCAAAAGTTATTCCATTTGAAAAAGTCTTAAATGTAAAAAAAAAATATTACGCTAGATAAATTTTAAATAAATTTCATTTGTGATATTTTTATTTAGAAATATGAATCAGTATTTTTATGTTATTAATTTCGTAAAATTACATATATATTTAAGATTTTAGGAAATTCAATTCTTTAATTTCACTATAACTTAAATGTTCTATGTTGTCCATAAAAATCAATTTTATTTCTATTCCAGTGAATTTAAATTCCCCAAAGTATCTCAAAAATTTGATTTTTACCAAAATAAATATCTCTCCGTGGTTAAATTTACGGTCAACAGACTTCAGAATATATTTTTTATTTTCCTTATCACATTTTTTTTTCAAATTGCATAAAACTAGCATATCAAAAATATTTTGTGAAACAGCAGGAGTCTGCTTTCCAGAAGCTATAAGGAAAAAGTATGAAAAAATGGAAAGATGAAATTTCCGAACATAGAGTATATATGGATATGAATAAGCCATTTGAATAGATTTAATTCAAGGTTTCTTGATTCAACAATTATGCAATTAGCAAAATATTTTGCACTAAATAATCTTTTAAGTTTTTTGAGCTAAAAGCTTAAATTTAAATTGAATTTTCATTCACACACAATTACCTTTTTTTGTAATTTGATTTTTGCTATTTTTCCATTTCCAACACACACACACACACACACACACACACACATATATATATATATATGTGTGTGTGTGTGTGTGTGTGTGTGTGTGTGTGTGTTTGCGCACGTGTATGGGGATAAAACAATTAAATTGCTATTAAAAACACATAATAATTAAGAGAACAAATTAAATCCAAAAATCAACATGAAATGTGAACATTTATCAAAATAAGTAAAATAAATGAATAAAATTTAAATAAAATTTAAAAAATAAATTTATTAACTACCTAAAAAATTAAAATATGCATATTCAGATTGGGGACTGAATTACGGGGTTAAGGACGTTGTATGGTACCAATCCTCCCCTAGTGCATCTTGTTGGGCTAAAATTGGATCACTACAAAATACTAATTGTAATAAGTCAGCAAAATAAATAAATAAAAAAAATACCTCAATTCTAAAAATTTAAAAAGCAAAATTTTTTCAGTTAAAAATTTTTAAGATAAAAATTTAAAACAAAAACATATCCAAATCCAAGATTTTAAAATGAAATAAATCTATTCATAACAAATGTAGAAATCAAAATTTAAGATCTTGTGAGATATGTAATTAAGATTTACAGTAGGAAAGTTTAAAGGAAATTTTTAAAGTAAGATCTCCAAAAAATATATTATGCACAGTATTTCGGATAGGCTTTAAAAAACTTGATAAAAAGAGACCCATAATATTTTTAATATTTTTTCTTGCCTAAAGAAACATAATCTTAACATCGGGTTATAATTTAATAATTAAATAATACTCTCTACGTAAGTTTATCCATTTATAATTGATTAATTACTTATCCGCTCTAATTCTCATCACTAGATTATTAACAAGTAGATTAAACTGTGGATTTCTCATTACATATGGGAATTTTGAAATAAATTTAAATTACATATGACATAATGTATTTTTGCAATGTTTAATTTTCTGAAACTTTCGAAACAATCATTAAATTGCATATTTACAAGAGAGACAGTGACGTATGGTAATTTTTTAGCAAATTCAGACACATTGATAGATTAATATACGTATAATAAAATCTCAAAAAACTGTTATGAACCTTCATTCATTCTTCTGAATATATAAAGCTTTATAACTTTAGATAGTTTTAATTTTTCTTCTTTTCTTCACAGTCTTGTTCTACAACTAGCAATATACTTAACATGCAGTGCAAATGATTTATTCTAGGATTCTGCCCTGCAAATATATTTTTCACCCTATAATTTATTAATTCTTTTATATATCGTGAGCAAACTTTTAGTCTCTGAGCATAAATTTTATATTTTGTCATGGTTTTTCTGCTTTCATTTCATTTACTAAAGTCATTTATTCATTCTATAATCCATTATACATGCAAACTTTTTGATGTGTAATAAAACATTCCATGCATTAAAATATGTACTTAAACATTTATTAACCATTAGATTTCATCTATGCAAATTTTCTGTAATGATGCATATCATTCAAATGCTTCAAAGCAATTTAATTGAAATTTTTAATACAATCATTAATAAAATTTCATTTCTTAGCATATTAATATTTTGTACAACAAATCATAATAAATAAATGATCGTAAATTTATATTTAGTGTTTTAACTATTAGAAATTATTAAGGTAAATGCTTATTTAAAGAAAAACAAATAAATAATAAACTTTTAAGTTAAATATTAGTAGTTGTACTTTTTTATTTGTTTCATTCCTGAAATGTTAGATGAATATTGAAGAATAAATTTAATTAATCTATCTAAATAAAGAAACATCTTGAGATTTAACGTCAAATTATGTAGTCTTTAGATTGTAATGGAACACATTTGCATTAAATTTTGAAAACAAATCGTTTCTTTTTTTTTGGAAAACAAAAATAATACGAAAAATTCACAACTTGATAGAACTTGATATCAAAAGGCTAACTGTTCAATAGATACTATACTATATGCAATTTAGTCAGAGTGGAAAATTAAAAGTAAGGTATATGAGAATATTATGGTCCCTCACGTTTCAAACTGAAATTGTGATGCCTATAATAAAATTGGGAAAATGAAGTATAGTGGACTATGGTATTATCTTTCCTGTTTAAGTATTTAAAAGAATTTCAGTTTTCACTTTAAATTTTTACTTCCAAATTTAATATATCACACATATTTTTGGAAATAATTTGTCCAATGAATATGATATAGCTACTTTAATATTCTTCTCAATATATAGATTTCCAATAAGTCTTAAGAAGTTCCTCACTTAAGCAAAAGGAGAAGCGAAGAAAGACATTATTTTATTAATTTTACAAACAGGGCTTTTTCAATTTGAAATGAGTCGAATGCAAATAAGAAATAAAGCCATTTTCATATTCTCTAGATACTAATTCTGTTTAATACGTTGTTTGATGACATATTGATCAGAGTGATAAAAAGATAATAATTCAATGAGAATGATCAGAGTAAGTATAATATTACATATAACGAACATATGAAAAGCAAAAACCATATGATGCAGGTATCAATACCGCTAATGAACGAGTGTCTATGGAAGTCAAGCAAAACATGACAACTTAGTTGTCGGGGAAGGTGATTCAACTTATTTCACTGGGTGCATTGCTACAGATGTTTCATAGCTTGTTCCTCAAAGTAGTTTAGTTGTCTGGTGGTTACCATTGAAATAAACACGAAAAACGCCAAGTAGCTTAATTACTTGAATTGGCCGTATTACCCTCCAGTTCCATATATACAGAATTATAAATCATTAAATGATATTTTTTTCTTACATACATGAAATGTTGCAATATTTTACAGTAACTTCTAACTATACCTGGTCCTTCACATATACATCAAGTTTGAAAAAATCGATGATTCGGTCGTTTGAGCTTTTGTAAAATAAAATTCATATCAATTTTCGTAACAAATTGTGGCTAATTTTTCAATAGCTTTGTTTCTTGATTTTCAACTTGAGGATTCTAATAATATTTTATTCAAATCGCAACATTCTTATAAACAAGGGTATAATTCAATAATGTAATGCATATAATTCCAATTCATATGCAAAAATATCTTCTATGGCTAAGTTTTGAAAACCAAATAACAACAAAAATTAATAATCTGAGTTTCAGAAAAAAAAATCCAACAACTAGCTTTGTTCTTTTCAATTTATTGTTATCTATCATAGAAAGGCAATCTTGTAAAAAAAAATAGCGACGTAGATCTAAGATTAAAAATCTGAATCAAAAATATTTTAACAGACTTTTCCGTTTTCAGTATTTTAACAGTATTCAAATAAATTATAATGTGATTTATTTGAAGAAAAAGAAATAACTGCATTACTTACTATTTTACTTTCAATTCATTTTGATTTTCACATCAGTTTGGAATTTTATTACCCAAGAGAAAAAATGAGAACATTTCCTCCCAAATATTTTCAATTGATACTATTGTATTATATTCAATTAATATATATATATTTTCATTGATATACAGTTATTCATATAATTATTCATTAATTTAATGTATAATTAAACTCCTCTTCATTTTAAAAAAAATTCAGAGACTAGAATTAAATGGTTAATAATTCTTTATGTCATCATTAATAGTTAAATACTATTACAGTTAAATTATTTTAATTAATTAATTAAACTTCCCAGTCTTGTTACTATTAATGAGTATACCTGTGCAATATAATTATTCTTTTAAATTGTTTGTTAACTTTAGTTTTATGGAACATTATTTCAAGAATTGCTTTTCTAAAATCCATAGCGGAAAATAGACAAAAAGAAGAATTTTGCATGATTCAATTTTTTCCAGAATTTATAAGGATATGTTGGAGTTTTACGACATGTCAAAATAAAGGCTGAAACTTCTAAAAGAGCATCATAACTGAGAAACGCTCTATTCTCATTATGAGCATCATTTTCACTTTGTAATTCCATCATTTAAAATTCTTCATCGAATATCTTGAAAATTAAGTCCAAAAATATTCATATTTGATAATTCTTTAGCTTTCTACGAATTTAAATTTGCACTTCAATGCGTAAGAAAAAGCAAACAAAAACTTTAAAATGTTTTTTCAATGAGTATAAATAAAATAAGGATTATTTTGCTAAGTACAAATGTGCTGTAATCGGGTACTTAATTCATATACAAATGCTTCAACTTGTAACGACCTTCCTTCATTTATAAATCCACAGATAACTTAAAGTTTAATTAAATAGTCCTAAATTCAATTTAAGATACTTTGGAAAAAGGACAGCACAGATTATTAACTAACTTTTCAGATTATGTAAGGTCACTCTCTCTTGAATATCTCTTAACTTACCTTAATACTGGGTTATAAATACTCATTGAGACGTATAGCTTGCCAATTATCTCGAACCAAGTTAAACACGTTTGAGTATGGCAGATTCGACTAATTACTTTTAACCAAGAGTTATATCTAACCAATTTTTCTACAAATTATTTAATAAAATTCATTCCAACTTACAAATACGCATCAGCCTCATTTGTCTCCCTTCTTATTCGTTTCAGTTCTATTTCCCTCATATATTACTATCCCTCTGATACAATTCATTTCATTTCTTACCTTCATCTGAATTGTTTAATCACGTTTCATTTAAATGGCAAGGAGTTGGATTTTATGCAATTCAGGTTACAAAAAGTCCACAAGGTTTGGGGAGAGAAACCCAAGAATAGTCCAACGTCACAAACTCAAGTTTGATATATGAGAATATTGAGAGGTGGAGAAATCTATAGCTATCAAGTTAGACTTACAATAGAAATAAAATCTAAAACTATTTTACAAAATTTTAATATCTGATTTTAGAAAAGTATTTTTACAATAAGCCCATTGAATGATTTATACAAAGAAAAACGTTTAGTACTAATGTTTAGTATAAAAAATAATGCTTAATATAAAAAAAATGCTTAATTAAAATGCTTAATATAAAAAAATACTTAATTAAAATGCTTAATATAAAAAATCGGTTAATACGAAATAATACTGCATTTCAAACACAAAACGTACTATGTAATTTCATACATTTTTTGTCCTCTTAACACAAAATAAAAATCACTTGGCATGAAACAATTTCACTTCTTGGAATGAGATATTTAGTTTATTTTTTGTCAGACTCAAAAAATAAGCAATCGATGATACATTTGCTATGTTACCTTTCTTTTTTGAGTAGGTAAAGGGCTACTGTGGAAATCAAAGACGAAGACAATTCGGAATTCATTCAGAGCTTAAAAAATCCCATCGACGAATATTTCATTTGCAACATTGCAATAAAATCCTGAAAGGAATGGGGAACATCCTGAAAGACATGTGAAGTTATTTAGTTACATATGATTGGTGAAATAAGTTAAACAGTGAGAGATATAAAACAATTTATTGACACTTTGATGCTGAAAAAGGACTCTAAGAAATATCCGTTTTTTTTTTTTTTTTTTCTCTGTTTTTCTTCCAAAACAGAAACATATTTAAGTGTTTTTATTTAAATATGCATAATCATTTGAAATTCAAATAGTGTTTCTAATACGATGTGATAGGCAAAATATGTACTGCATAGAATTTCAATGTATATACCTATAAACGTAAATGCTAGTAGGAAATCAAATTTATAAAATTTGACATCAAAAATTTTAGTTATGACATCCATCGCTTAACACAAAATTTTGCAAACATGATAAAATTCTTCGGTCCCTTCTGCCTCTTATTAAACATTTTCCATTATACTCGTTTTTTCTTATCATTGTATAAACAATGATAAGAATACAATTGCTATTATGTAAATACCGCTTAGAAATAATACAGTTTTTCTTTCTATATTAGATATGTTTCAAAACCTTCAAAAGATTTAATCGGATAGTAATATATTTTTTCTTGATTAATTTTAGAAAGAAATATTTACTTGATTGAACATCGCTATACCCATCTTTCTCAATTCATATCCCTTTTTTTCATTTGTGTCCATTTGTTGCCAGTTGGTGAGAAAATCGTAGTTTGTAATTGCACTTTGTGTATTGAAATACAAATTAAGAAATTAGAGTAAAATAATATTTCTCTCGACCTCAAGTACAACAAAATTTTCAAAAACGTATAATTTAAACCTCTTTTTCCCAAATTTGGCCAACTTCAGAAGTATATGCACCGCCATTTTGGTCAGTGAACGAGAAAGAGATATTATCAGCTACCATCTATCCGTTAAAAAGAGGGAAAATTGCTTGCAACTCTAACGGCTACTATCTTCTGCTTTCTGATTACATGATCCGGAGAGAAAATAAGCTGCTCTTAAGTCTTTCTTTTTTTCGTTTTTTACCTGTCTTTAGAGACCCATAAATCTTTCTAACTCCAGCACCTAAGTAATATATTGGCTCAACATGAAAGGTATTCTACGACAAGATCGCATCACTGAACTTTCGTCTATGATAGGGTCAGTGAATTCTTACACCTTCTTATCCTTCTTCCTTTTGTGGCATGCATGTAGTGTGACAAAAAGAAACAAAGAGTAATATTAAATTGTGATTTTCGATGCGATTTTTGTTGTTGTATATATTCATATATATGTACTTGATATACTAAGATAAAAGTTTAGAAGAAATATGAAAAGAAAGTTTGACTAATTTATACATGTATATTATTTTACATTATTCAATCCATTGAAGTTTTTACATATATAATTATTAATTTATGCACTATTATGCATAAAATATGTTTTGACTTACAGTATGAACAAGAAGGTTCTACGTTTAAAATTTTTTGTTAAAACATTTGCACAACGATATCATTCCCTTCGCTTTCCGTTCTCAATATGTAAAAGGCATTAATTAACGCAGGCAAATGAATGGAAAGCCAATCAAAGACCAAATCATTTTATTCAGATCAATGAATATTTTAAAAGCCATTCCTTAGCCTACTATGTATGTAGCTAAACACATTTGATTCTGAAGATATTATGAAGGTTGTTTATAAGCATTGAACAAATTAGATTCGAATCCTTAGTAGAGTATTCAATTAACTGATCTTAGCGAAATCTTTCCAGGTAAGTGATCAGATCACTCCTTACATTTGTCATTACAATCGCTAATCCTATGTTCAAATATCGCCTCACTCTCTCTAATACTAACTAGCCTCGTGCTAAATTCTTAGTTGCTTATTGATGCAATTTATCAGATATATTCACTACTATTCAGTAATTCTAATTTAATATACATAAGGCAAGTGTCATCTATTGAATGGGCTCTTGAACAACATCATTTGAAGTCACTAATTGTTAGCTGAAAGTGAAAATGTGATAGAGTCAACGTTATACATTGACTCATATCTATATATATTTTTTGAATTTCTGTAACAATTACGAACGAATTTTACTATTATCTACGTAAAGCATATTAAACTAATAATGAAAAGGAAAATCAATTTTGTTTACATTCATAAGCTTTATAATTAAACTTAAGAGAATGCATTAACCTAAAATTGATAAAAAAAAATATCCGAACAATTGTCACCTTATTTTAGTTGTATTACTTTTCTAAATATATGTGCAAAATTCTGAGGGTTACTTTTTAGCGAGTTATTTAAATTTCCTGAAGCTGTGTGCTAGATCATTTCATACTTTCGAAACTTTAAACTTAAGATCTTTTTTCATAATCTTTTATTTTTATGACAGTAACTTTTTTAAAATACCAAAGTTTAATTTGGTAATAGACATATACTTTTAACATATTTTCTGATTATTTCGTATAATATGTTTGATAATTGTGTGTATGGAATAAGCATTTTGATAAATAGTAACTTTTTTATGAAATCCACAAAATTATAGATATTTTCATCTTTTATAATACCTGGTAGGGAAAAAAACAAATTTTTGACTATAAATAACACTAATAGAACTAAATCTATACTCAGAATTCGGCAAAATATATCTAAGAAATGAGAAAATAAATTGATTAAAATAGGAGTTTTAAAATGATGAAATATTTTGAAAAAAATTAAATATTTGTTTGTTTGTGAATAACTGTATTTTTTCAGAAATGTATATTTTATGAGTATTTAAGAAAAGGAGATATGAATTTTTCTTATAAATATCTAATAAAAAAATTGCTCACACGGAGCGTGTTCCTTTAAATGAATAATAAAAAAATAAAATATTGAGAAATATA
This sequence comes from Nephila pilipes, assembly GCA_019974015.1. Classification (NCBI taxonomy): domain Eukaryota; kingdom Metazoa; phylum Arthropoda; class Arachnida; order Araneae; family Nephilidae; genus Nephila; species Nephila pilipes. The sequence continues at coordinate 232,919 of BMAW01048093.1, forward strand.
AGTTTAATAAGATTTTACAATGATTAAAAAATACTTTACATTAGAAAGTATATTAAATTTCGTTTATAACAGGACTTCTATAATTTATATATAAATTTATAAGGAAAATGTTAGTCTTCTTCACAGATATATCTAAAGATACTTCGACAAAATTGATATTAATTTACTTTCCATATTTTTGGAACTTTAGGAAATGTTTGTGTAATCACTCTCATTGATTGCATTTTAAATGGAGCTACTTATCTAATTGAATAACACATAAGTATCCCTTCTGGACTGTACCGTCTTATCTCTGTTTTGTCATTTTCAAGTCTCAGTTATCAAATACTCATCTTACACCAGTGCTCCCCAGTCCAACTTTGGTAGTATTAAAATTATAATAAATTCTGGAAGTATCAGAACCTATATTTCAAAGTAATGAAAAGAATTTGTCATAATATACAAAAGTGATGCTTATTTATATTTAAAACTCTATTTTCTAAAAAAGTAAGAGCTTAATTTTAATATCTAAAAACTACAATTAAAATTTCAAATTAGGATAGATTTTTACTAATTATTGCACTAACTTCGTTTTGCTACAAATTCTTTATTATAATGTACTCGGTTTTTATCAGAAAATTAGAAAAAAAAATTGGTCCCACACAGTGCTGGCGAGTCTTAAATAACGTATCTATATATTTTAATAACATTCTAATAGTAGGTTAAAATTATGTTTGAATAGATTTTAATTATTATCCACCATTTACTAAGCATATAAAATATTCATATTTCATCAAATTTTTTTTCCTTAATTCATTCCTGGGAAATTCAGTATCTTTTCAATTATTTACTGCAGAAAAACTAAAGAACAATATTGTATGCATATTGAGTTCTCAAAATTCTTTAATAGCATAAATGCTTACTTATCCAGTGATATCATACAACGCAAGCTATCAAAAAGAAACACCAAGAAGGAAGCATTATAAGATTCCTAACTACTTCATCGTCCTCCTCACCTCGGAGAAGGCCGTATTTTCAGTATCGTTTCACCTGTGTACTTTCTATTACCTTCTACTAATTTTTACCTTGTCCTTCTTGATATTGCATTTTGGCTGGTCAATAGCGTATATTCATATGAACCTCAAATTATCACATTGTGGAAAAGAATTGATAATTTAATATCAAACAAAATTCTCAACTGTATTTATTCATTCGTGAATATTTCCTTCTATTTTAAATAAAATTTGAATGTATTGTTCATTACTAAAAAAATAACTTTTCTAATTTGTACATATATTTAATTTAGTATTTTACTTATTATTACTTAAGGCTAATTATTTTATGAGCAACATAAGTTTTCGAAATTTTCTCGGAATAGCTTAAAAAATAAACTACAGTACATATAAAGTTAGGCATACAAAAAATACATTTATGAGCTCTCAAAATTCAATATTTAAATAGTTTAGCCTAAATTATTTAAGTTTAGTAAAATATTCAAATAACAATAAACAAGATTCCTAGATAAACGCCAAGCAGGCTTAAGAGATGATATATAGATCCTAGATGATAATAAATTTCTTAACTGTTCGCTTGAGAAAATATACACAAAAGAATGCCCAAATCATTAAATGTAATATAGTGTGAAACATGGGGCTATTTAATGGAAAATTTCTGCGATAACTGCTTGGCATAAATATGTTGTAGATAAATATGTTGTAGATAATGTAGTAATGCAATTGTCAAACTAGAGTTTATTTTCCAACAGTTTCTACAAACCTAAATATCACTTCATTTTTTTTAGGGGGGAGGGGAATCAGACAATTTTTTCGATCAAATAGTCTCAAATTCAAAAGTATGTCTTAAAAATTGAGAACATTGTTCAATAAGCTAAGTTTCGAAACTTAAAAAAAAATGCCAGAATCTATCCTTCAACATCGATTCTTTGCTCCTTTTTAAATGTAAGAGTTTTTTTTTTTTCTTATTTTATAGATCGAAGGTATATTTTAGATAAAATATGATGATTAGTCATAAAATTATTTACAAATTCTAGCTTTATTTAAAGATCAATTCAAGTAACTTTTATTTGCTTAAGGTATTTTGTAGAACTTTTCATAAAATGTTCTTAGTTCAATACTATTTCAGCACTAATAATTCCATAGAATTCACAGATATTGCAGCATAAAATCCTTATAAACATTCACAGGATCGTCAACAATAGATTTTGATTTTCTATGCTTCTCGCATCATCCAATTTTGAAGGGCATTTAGAGTACTTTTTCATCACCATTCTCTCAAGATCGAAACACCGATAAAGATTTTTATTGATTACATGTTTGAGCTTCCTTTATCATCTTCAGACCCCGAAGCGTCTGAGAAGAGTTTGGTAAAGTTGCTGATTTCAGCAAAAACACCTGCACTCACTTCAATAGCAGTGTTGACCGGAATATTCTACGCATCTGAGAACACTAACGGATCTCGCGTAGTCAGACTGTCTGAAGGAGATGAGAGCACACATCTTCAGAAAAGTTAACTTCCCTTAAGAATCTCGAGATTTTGGTTTATAAGAATTTTAAGATGCCTCTTTTAATGAGAAAAACATATTGACTCAATGTTTTTTTCGCTTAATTGGTATAGAAATGAGTAATATCAGTATCGCTAAAAGTTCAGTAAATACCACTTTAATAATAACTATAATAACTGTTAAATACTTAATTACAATAATAGCATTAGAGAAAATAAGATAATCATACATTAATTAAATGCATATTATAAGATAGTAATTGATTATGTAATTAAATCAAATAATTAAAATGAATGTAATGTCTGGCATACACAAATAAAAAGAGGATGCAACAAACTCCCGGTTTGGGTATTGATACAATTAAATAATTTTAATACAACATAATTAAAAGATTATTAACTTGTTTTTTTGTTTGCTTTCTTTGCAATTTATTGATAGAAAGAACTGAGTTTAGATATGAAGGATATCATTATGAAAACGCTTAATTGTTAATGCGAAATGACTTTCCTATTACACGAACTGGAGTTTTTATCTTACAATTTCTCTAATAAGATCTCAGAGTAAACAGGTATTCTGCTCACAGGTATTACAGCAAAAAAAATTAACTAATTTAACCATGCTAAAAGATCACAGAATGTTTTAAGAATTTAATTTTGCATGTTTTCTATTATATGGAAGAACTTTTAAATGTATAATCAAAACATCCAACTATTTTAATGCCTTAAATACGACTCAAACCACGTCAATAGAATCTGAAACGACATTCTTCATAACAAAACATTTTCAGCAGACTAAAAAAAGTTTTGGCAATAGAAGAAACAACCTTTTTTTAATTTTTAAATGGAAATATGAAAATTCATCGCCTTTGGAATTAATTTTTTGATATTCACCTGAAGGCAAATTTAGATTATTTTTCTTTAAGTTTTGCTAGCATTTAAAAAACGTATTTTTATTCTGTACCTTTTCGAAGAAAATTATCTGTTTTTATTTGTATAAGTTTTCTGTAAGTTACAAAATTTTGATGCATAATTATATATATAAGTTATCTCTGCTTACAGTGATTGTAAAATTTCTTAAATCATTCAAAAGGATTATCGATAATTTTTCCGATTCTTTTCAAGTTCTTTTGTATCATTTTGATTGTTTTAAATTAGATTTAATACATTCTGAGATCGAAGGAATACAATTATTTTTATCCTTTAATAAGCAGAAGTCTGGGAAATGAGAAATCCTAATTCTCGTTTGAAAGATAAGAGATGAAATTTAATGAGAAATTACTTTGGAAGTACTTCATATACGTTAGATGACAGTTGTTTCAAAAATGCAATATACCCCCATAAAAACCTTTTTACAGTGAGTTAGCATTCGTATTGTTAGAACTTTTAATACAATCAGTTTTAAAGAAGTTTTCTATCTGTATATAAGTATTTCTATTTCAGAAGAGATTTATGTATTCCTTGTAATATATAAATAAAATACATTATATTTCAATTAATAAGAAACTTATTAAATTTTAACAGTACATACGAGTAGATCTCTCTAAACCTTAAAAACTTAGAAATAAATAACTAACAAACTTCATTCGAAAAAAAGGTATTGTTATTTGTATAGTTTGTTTAAATTCTTAAAATGTTACATTAATGAAATATTTTAAGATACATTTGCCTAAGAACCTTCAGAATGTATTTTATATGGAAAAATAATGTTGTATATATTTATGAGCAGTTAAATCAAACTATTTTTTTACTTATAACTGAAAAGAAATTAAATGTATAATATGTCTCTACCAAATAAACAAAAGTCTATATATTCTAAAGTTAGCAATCATGTCTCACTAAAATCTCACCATTTACTGCCAAGCCAGTCGAAACTCATTGTTCCAAATAAAAACGGTTCTCCAAACAAACGGAAATCCGGAAAAAAGTTCTCTGCTTTCGAAACTACTATTCCAAAAATTATTCGGACTAGGTAACTGAGGTAAAAAAGTGCGAACGTTGATTTGCTGATCCTCCAGAGTAAAGGAACAGCTACTTTTAGCTTCTGTACTCGTTTCGCTTAGCAGATGTTTACGACTGTTTCTAGCTCGAAAATGAGAAAACTGTGATTGGTTAGAATTTAGGCAATCGTAAGAGTTGTTTCATTATAGCTAATTATTTTCTGTAAATTAGATGTGGACCTGTAACTACGATTTTCTCTTTCGAGACTTGTAGAACTGCTTTCTCATTAAAACGAAAATTACTGTTTCTATGGTAATAAATTTTGTGCAATTCTCTACTGTTTAGTTGTATTTTCGGATACCTTAAATTTTGTTTTATTCACATTTTAAAAATTTTGTAGTAAGTCTTGACAATTATCTTCTGATAAATCATATCTTTTGGACAGCAGAGATTTTGTTTTTAAAAATATTTTGAGCATTTTGTCATGATTCTCAAAACAAAAAAATTATTCAGTTCAAATAATCAATAATGATGCACTGAAACAATCAATTCTCCGGTGCATTGTTTTAAATTGTAAAAATAAAACCATCTACAACAATGATCAATAATTAATAAATTTTATGAAAGGAATTATGTAACTGCAAATGAAGATTTTTTTTATACAAATGATTTTTGTGAACAGAATATTAAAACAAGCACAAAATAGGAATCACTTTCTCTCTCTCTTTATATATATATATATATATATATATATATATATATATATTACATTTTTATGAATTACAACAGATTGACAATGATTCTTACTTTCTTTTTCGTTACATAGATGATCTAATTATTTTAGGTAAAACTGAGGATTTTAAACCAAATATTTCATTTTACCCTAATTACCTCAAATTATTAAAAACTAATCTTAATTCAAATACAGTAGAATTTTTAGATCTCGATTTACAAATAATTGACAATAGACTTATTAGTAATATTTTTGATAAAAGAGAGAGATTCGAATTCAATGTAATTAAAATACCTTTTTGGAACAGTAATCTACACAGATCCATTTATAGGAATATTTTATTGGGCTTTTTATTACGTAATAACAAATTAACCACGCATATAATAGACAAATTTAATAACATTAAAAAATTCTTCAACAACTGTTTGGATCATGATTATCCAATAAATTTCTTAAATACTTATATACATCACAAATATATTAAACATCTTTGCGAATCATGATCCAATTTCAAATCCACCACACAACAATAGGTCCACAAAGTCGGCTTGTTAGTGGTCTAGCCGTGAAGAATTTATTATTTTTTTACATTTACACAGCTTACATTTTTACTCACTCTCTGGAGCGTTATACTCCTTCACCATACTACTTATTACCAACCAATTGTTTGCATCTTTTTACATTTTATTACCAATCAAACAATGACTTAAATCTTTTTTCAATTTATATGGTGATGATGTGTTATATTTTTTCATTTTGAGTATGTGATATACATCTTGAAGCTTAAAGAAAATTCCGTCTTACTACTCACATATTTGAATCTTCATTTCTTTGAATTTTGTAAGTAATTTTTATATTTTTTATATTTTGATTTGTTGATAACTTTTAGAATGATAGATTTTATATTGAAAATTTTATCGTTGAAATTTTTTTTTTTGCATTTTTTAATCTTTGAACTCTTTTGTAATTTGGATTTCCCAATTCAGCCTACAAGGAATTATAGATTTTATTTTTGTAGATTTTATCGCTGAATTTGTTTGCATCTTTTAATCATGAACTCTTTTGCAATTTGGATTTCCTAATTCAGCCTACCAAGTCGCAAAGGGGGAAGGTTGGTACCATTGAACTAGTTTAACCCCGCTTAATCGGTCCTCAGCCCGATATTGCTTTTTGACTTGCTGGGTTCCATATTTTCATTTATTTTTCTTTCATTGTTACATTTCTTTCTGGTTTTTTGTCTTTTTAAGTGTTTTAAATTATTTTTTCATAGATTTTCAGTATATATATATATATATATATATATATATATATTTGTGTGTGTGTGTCGTTATTAAATTAGTGTAATATTAATTATACTAGATAAAAAAAAATTATTTTGCATAATAATTGATCCTTATATACATAATTATGTGTAAATTATAATTATTATTTTTAATTTACACTTTTTTTTTTACTTCTTACTTTTTTTTGGCTTTGGGAATCCATAGATTGAAGTGTAACCCACAAAATCGTACTTTTTTAATTATCTCTACAAAATAATCATGAAAGAATCTTATTTTTTATTTTTTATTCTTAAGCCTTTTCTACATAGTCACCATCTAGTGTTGTATATTTCTCCCATTGTTTCCTCATATTTCGAACATCGTCATTGTGGAACTTAGCAGATTGAACTGTGTATTCGCCATACTGCCGGTTACTTCAAACTAAAGATTCCTGGAACCAAACAAATCAGCATTAACAGTTATAATTTACAACACATGAACATAAGGTTCAAATAATTTTTACAGATATCATAGTTCTTTTTTTAATAATAAATGAAACTAGACAATACCCTCTCGTATATTTATATGAGTATGATATAGTTCTTAAATCTAATATAACCTTGATACCAATATATTAAATACATGTAATAAAATGATTAAGCCGAAAGTAGAGAATTGTAAAACTGGACGAAGAAAGGACATTTTCTGATCAAATAAAGTGATATAAGAAATTGCTTTATGTCTATAAATATTTTCATGTCAAGGATAAGGTTTAAATTGGTACGAAATGATTAAAATGAAGTACTCCAAAGATTTGCTGACCTTGGGCCTTGGAGATTACAAAAAATTACAGTTATCTATTTCAAATGTCACGCACACGATATAATTTTTAAATTTTAAACTCTTTTATCTCCTCAAAATAAAAATTAGTCCTCACGAATAATTTCTGCTTTGAAGAGATTAATCAAGATCATAAGGTGTGTCATAAAAATTATATGTTAAATTTTAAATCGCAAATAAAATTTGACTCAAAAATCTAAACACCATGAATAAATTTTTATGAAATTAAATTAGAATCGTATTATTATTTTCTAAACTTTTAGTCAATTTAGATGAAATAAAAACACTTGAGAAATATTTACTGTATTAACTGAACTGTAATTCTAGTGGGAAGTCTGGAAAATACGATTAAAAGAGGGCTTTTGATTGACTGGTTTTTCCTTTCCGTTGAAGCAAGAAACGCTGAGTAGACGATCATTAAATTATCGTGATTCGTTCTTCCGCCTGAATTGTTTTTCTTCCCTTCAGTTTTCAACATGTTTTTATTTGTGCATTAAGTTACTTTATTTAACTCTGACTCTTTTGTTTTCTTTTTACATTACTCGTTGGGTTATCCAAGAGGAAATTTCCGCACACACAACAGTCTGAAATTAAATAGACAAGAAGATTTTTTTCAATTTTTAATAGGAATAAAAATCAGACAATTTAAAATTTCTTAAATAATAATGTTAGTAAATAAAAACATTGTTACAATGCAAATTTATTCCGTTTAGTTTATTCTTTATTATTATCTAGACCCTAGAGCATATTTGAAATCGTATATATGTATGCTTTATTGTTATTGAAATAGTTTAAGCAAAAATAGCAAGTGTAATACACATAATAGTTTCGGAGAGTATGGCTGGTATCAGATTCTCAGATTCCAATTGATGTGATTATGAGAATTTTCTCACGAGATATTTATCTGCTAATTTTCTATATCATAAAAATTTAACGCGTTTATTAAAATAATATATTGTTCTTAAAAAATCAGCTTATCTTTAAAAAAACGCAAAATTTGTTTGTAAATGTTTTTATATTTCAGGATCTATTGCTTTGTATGGTATTTTATTTCATTTTTCTGTTATATTTACAAAGAAAATGAAGTTTTGAATTTTATATTAACAGACTTCTATCAGTTATAATTAAAAGTATAAAAATATGCAGCAATAGAGAATATATGTCATTATTAAAAAACTACTATATATTTCCGAATATAAGCCGATACGTGTTTAAATCGATAATCTTTTTTTTTCCTCAAAATTCTATCCAAATTTTAAATCTTTTATCTAAGCATAAATAAAACAAATTTCTTGTGACGTTCAAACATGTCGCCAAGAAAGCCAAAATATTGTCAAGTAGGCATAATAAGAATAATGCTTTGAAATCTAATTAATTTAAAGTAAAACTCCTGACGAGTGAGGCATTTCTCTAGTAATCCTATCTGACGCCAGCTCATTGTTACCATTTACTTGTTGTACTACCATTTACTTGTAATAAGTATTTTTGTCATTTCCTCGTCTTCTTAAACACTTTTGTCTAAAAGATAAATGGAAAATCTTACACAGCGTATTTTAAAATACAGGTGATCGCACAAACATCAGATAATTTGTTCTGACGACGACTTAAAAAATTATTAATAAAAGCCCTTTCGTACGTAAAGTAAATCATTTTCACATAAAAAAATGATCATTTCTTTAAGAATAATTTATCCTATAAATTTAATATACATTAACTGAAAAGATAAAATCGTGATATATTTGGTGTTTTCCCCTTGCATGCAAGTAATGGAAAAGTGCTTATGATTTTTGTGATTTAGCAGATCCATGGATAAGCCGAACCCGTAAAGTAAAAAAAGTTCTCAGAAATCTTGCCTTATTCGAGGAAATATTTACGGTACGCTGTGTGCAAAAAGGGCTTCACAGTTGGCTGCGTAGTTTGCAAATAGTGTGCCTAAATATGAGGATAGATATTTTTTCAACCTCACATCAAATTGCTAAGCAGCCAGACAAGTTGTAGGAGGTGGGGATGAGCGATCGCCAACCACGCATTTCTCAAACTATAACATCTACTGTTACCGACACCATATCGCTAATTCAAGGTAAGCTGTAGCCATATAAAAGTAGATGGTACAAATAATGCACCCCCAAGAGCAAATTGCGAAGTGTTATTCGCAGTCTTCAGGCAGAAGGAAATAGAAATTTCCTGAAAAGAAAAAAAAAAATTCAACGAAGACAGAAATTCACTTTTGTCAGAAAATCTCTAAAAAACGAGTCGAGTATAGGGTGAAAACTTTATGGGTGACGGTATTATGCGTTAATGGTGTAGACGAATTAAAAATGGGTGAACCGATGTTCAGAATGAGGGAGAACACGGATGCAAGTCTGTTCAATCAAACTTTCAGCAGCAGAAAAGCTATGGAAACGGGCGTTTAGAGCCAAAAACAATCAATCTTACTGAGTTTATGGTCTGGGAAAGCTATCAGTGTAGCTGTTTATTGTCATACTTTATGGTTACTCAATCGTTCAACTCATACTTTATGAGTCATTCAAAACGAAAGAAGGTAAATACTGACTTCTGTTGCCATTCATAACAACACCCGCCCTCACAGTACTTTTGTAACCAAACAGCTTCTGGGTCTATTTAAATGGGATGTATTTGATCATCTCACTTATAACCCTGATTTAGCACCCAATATTTTCAGTTCTTCCTTGAATTGAAGACATGACTTCCAGACCAAAGAGGTGCCGATGCTGTTTCGTGAGGGGAATCATGTACAAAGAAAAATCTTACAAGCTGTCCACTGTGTAACAGATGCCAGTAAATTCCTACAACAGACAATGACACACTTGTATTAGTGCTTCTACGTTACTTTAACTGCCAGTCTGTCACTGCATGTGGAAGAAGTGTGTATCATTCCATGATGACGATTTTCGACGACAGCAGGATTTAAAACACGGTCAGCTCTCTTGACCACATTGCTTCCCCACTAGCATCATTGTTAAGGTTTGTCACCGTTCATGTGGTTATTGTTCGGTAAGAAAAAAAAATTCTTAGCGAAAGTCAATATCTGATATGTATTTCAACACCTTAGATTTATCGTATTTCACCCATGATTGTCGTTGATGCGTTGTGGAATTATCATATTGCATTCATCACTAGCAGGCAACCACAAACTATTTTAAGCATTCCGGTACAGCTCTCTATTTATATAACAGCATCAACAGCTCAGAAGAAGTTGCTCAATTAATGCATGCGCTTTGGCTTGGAAATTATAATCATTTGAATAGAACACCCTAATATACATTTGCTGTCAGTTTCAGCTCTGCTATATGATAATTATAGAATAGCAATATTAACACGCAAACAGTAGTTTATTTATAATTAACATGAGCTAATTATTATAATTTTTGAAACAGACTATACAAATAAAAAGTAATGTTATAAATGTAATTGTTTTTATATGTATATAATGGAATTCTAATCCATTGTAGCAATAACTATTACATGAATATTTTGTGGGCCACTGGAGGTAAAATAAATTCAACGGAAATTTTTTTTCAATATCATATTACAAAAACTTTACTCAACTGAATTAAAATATTTTTTTACCTCATTTAAGTATGTATAATCATCATCATCATTCAGTCATGTACATGACAGCTCAAACAAATCAGGAACATTCTAAAACGAAAAGAATACAAATAATAATAATTTCATGGCTGTTTCAATCTCTGAAATACTTTTAAAAAGGAAAAAAAATTTTAAAAAAATTTTAAGGCAGTCAACCATAATAGCCATGTCAGAGTAATACGAATAGAAGTCATTTTAAAGGATTTTAAAGTAAGTGTCTCTTATAAGTGCCATTAGTAGATAATAGGCTTAAAAAGGGAATATTTTACACAGAAATTTTGACATTACTCTTTCAAGGTTTCCAACTTTTCCTAGCAGTATTTATTCTTCAAGAAAGTCTTTTAAGTTACATTCAGTCACTGAGATTTATTCAGTAGTGGTTCTTACTCCTTTTTTTATTTCCAAAAATCTACTTTATATCTTTCCAAGCAAAAATTCGTCTTAAACCGTTACATCAATACAAATATATAGGTGTTATTCAAGAAGATTAAGAAAATATATCAAAATTTATAGGATCTTAAGACCAGAAATAGTTTTATATTAGGTTTTGTACTTTTTCGATACGATTATTTATGTTGTAATACTCCCATTACCATAAACGTTTGCGCACCTGGAAAGAGTTGTCAGAATAAAAAGAAAATTTACATACGAAAGTACAACACTGACAAGTAAATGATTAGGAAATCAAATCAAAATGATCATTTATTGTAGGAATAATTACAAATGAATGGAGGTTTTAGTACCCTGTTGGGCCACTTCTAGCAAGAATACATGATGTGAAACGGTCGGACATTGAGCCATACAATTCTCGTATGATGTCCTGTGACATCTCGTTCCTCAGTTGCTGTAAATGCGTCTTTAATTTGACAAAACTCGTAGGGTATCCAATTTGCAATTCTAAATGTTCCCAGGAATGCTCGATCGGTGACAAATCTGAGGATTGAGCAGGCCAGGGAAGGGTGGGTATGTAACAGAAGTAGCCCAGTGAGACACTTGCTGTATGTGGGCGAGTATTGTCCAGTTCAAAAATTGGCTCCTGAGAGCCTTGCATGAGTGGCAACACGTGTGTCTGAAGAATGTCACGAACTTATGCCTGGGCTGTCATGGTGCCAGACATCATTATTAGGGGTAATCGTGTGTCTTATACGATGCCACTCCATGCCATCACACCAGTTGTGGGAGTGGTGTGCCGCTGTGTAGGGAAAATAGGAGTGAGACGCTCACCACGGGACCTCCACACACGTACACGATTGTGATCAGTGCCCAAATTGAATCTGGATTCATCTCTAAAGACGATCTGATTCCATTCGGTTGCAGTTCATTCACTTCGAGCATGACACCACTCCAAACGGAGGTGACGGTCAGTAGGTATCAATTTAAGCATACGTAATGTGCACCGTGATAGAAATTGCCCTTCAGTCAAGAGCCATACAGCGGTATGGACTGACACAAATGCCCGTACTGCAGGTGCTGCCTGTGAATAAATGGCGGACAATGAGAGAGTTTGCACTATGCGTGCTTTTCGTATGATGTGATGGTCTTCTCAATTATTGTTATGTCGAGGGCATCCTGAGCCTCGTCGCCTCGTGTAACAGATCTCTTGTCCATTAGTCCCAATACCTCTTCACAGTAAAGTCAAAACAGCCTAGGTGGCGCGCTACTCGCCTAGCTGACCACTAGATTTCCATCATCCTTGTGATTCTTTCCCTCTCGAACTCTGACAGCTGCTCATATTGTCTCCGATGGTGGCGTAATATCATCTCTAGTTATAAAGTGTCTCTCTGCAACAGATTAAATTCAAACAAACAAGCTCTGCTTGCCTGTTTTATAATACAAGCAGAACGAAGTTCAACGCCTTCTGGTGGCATTACGTAATGCACAGTCACGCTGCACTAAAACTCATTTACATTTCTGTGACACTTGCCTTCATGCGAAGTTTCGTAATAATCTCACTCTTACTTTTCGGTGCCAGCTCAGTTGCCCTCCTCGTCACTTAAAAAAAAGTTCAAAATCACAAGGTCCATCACCTATAACTCTCGTGTTGCTTCTAAGTGTGACGTTAAAAAACTATCAATCAATCAATCATTCTTAGCCCCAAATTTTCAAAGGAGGAGTGTCAATGTTAACATTTTGTTCATCTCAACTTAGTCGTAATTTTACCTTTTCATTTTTGGGAGAAAAGTTACCGGGTGTACTTTAAGAACAAGAATTTACGATCTTTCATCGTATCTACCTCTTTATCTTAGCAATCAGAGCGTAGTCCTAGATCTGTTTTTCGTCTTCGGTGTACCTTATGCTATTTGCTTTGCCGAGCCTTTGAACTTAGATAGTGATCCGGTTTTATAACTATCACCTCGTTTTGAACAACATGTCACAAATGTTTCGGAATCTTCTTAAAGTTACCCAATTCTAGGATTTTTGCATATAGCTCATTTTTTAGCTTCGTTGCCGCGTTTCTTCTAAGGTTAGCTATGAATTATTCTACAAATCTTCGAATTACATCCCCCTTCCATTTTTCGACTCAGAACTCTGCTCGTCTGCTTTTCGATGCAATTTAAGTTTTCCCCTCCTGTATCTCTTTTGTTGGTTTATTTCTGGTTTCGTAAATGATTCCTATTCTAGTCCTACGGTTTTTTTTTTTTTTTTTTTTTTTTTTTCAATTTTAGGTGCGCAAGCACTTTTTGACTTATTTCCTTCTCGTGTATCTTATTTCTCTCATTCGGGGAATAAGTTTTTTTTGCAAATGGTAACTCCTTGGCATGTCTATTCCTCAATATATAAAATAGAGAGAAATAAGGAATTAATGTCTTCTCTTAACAGGAAATCCTGACATCACCTGAAAAAAAAATTAATCTGAACCTCTTAAAAAAGAAAGACATAATAAAACTGCGAGTTAAAGGGGTTGGACTTAACTTGTAACTTAATATTTTGTCACATTCTTTATAATCCACATACGGTTTACATAGGTGACGACGCAAGGAATTTGGTCTTTCATTGAATGTAATGTGGGGCATGAGGGAAAGAAAAAGAAACTAAAACTAAACCATCTTACGGAAATTTGCTACTTTGGAGATTCTACTGATTTTGAAACACTAACAGAGCTAATTAGTCTTGTTTTCCTTGGTTCAACAAGTCATGATCTCTGAAATTCGCAGTTTAACTGCCATGTACAAATCGTTTCCTGTTTCAAGACCATAATTTACCATTTATGATATAAATCAGAAATTGGTTGAAATTGGCTGCGCATGCGATTTAAAACATATATCCTTTATATATGGATATGTGATGTGTGAGAGTAACCCATTGTAAAATCTTGAAAAACTATTTGAAAAATTCCATACAACCCTGCTTTAAAATTAATTCAAAGAGTCAAGGCTGATTGCAACATTATAATAGAAACAATTTATTGTCGGTTAATGACTTAAGTTTATAGATGTAACCCCCGTCGATTACATTAGAATTCTTTTTCGTGAATTTTAAATGAGCTCTGATATATTTTATAACGAAAATCCTGAAGAAACTTGAAATAATTTCTTTATAAGCTTTAATTTAACAAAAATAATATTTTGCATAAAAAAAATTATATTTACAAAAATAACATTTGTTCCTTCGTAACTAAAACGTTTAAGAATTATACATTAATATTTATTAATCAAAAATATTTCGCATTAAGAATGCAAAAAAGTAATTTTTTTTCAATATTACGGAATTCACATTCAATGAGAAATTAAAAAATCCATATTTTTCAAAAGACAAAAAACTAAAAGAATAAAAAAAATATAAAAAAATAGAATATGAAAAAATAAGAAAACAAAGAAGATTAAAATAATTTTACAATTAATCCTCCCCCAAACTATTGGTTAAAATAACATTTTTTGCAGATTATTAGCGGAAACAAGTGTTAAATGGGCAGCCTTTTTATCACTTAAGAAGCAAAAAGGCGAACATTATGAAAAACTATCTTTTGAAATGCAAACATCGGAGAAAAAGTTTCAATACGTTAAGGGTTTATTAGAAATAAAAAATGAGATTAAGTTCTTACAAAAGATACGAACCTATTATCCAAATGCATTGAAAAAAATGTCCTTTCATTTTTTCGTAACGCAGATTTAAATGAAGAAGAAAAAAAATTCTAAAGAATAAAGGTGATTTGATGTATTTAAGTAATAAGAGGGAAATATAACAATGATTAAGATAATTTTAATTTTGTATATTTTGGTATCTAAATAATACTTTCTGTTTCAGAATTTCATTGTTTTTATTTGTATTTTCAAAGTTATATCTTATGCATGCAACCTATGTATTAAGTTTTTCTCCATATTTTAAAATACATGCATTAAAAATAAAATTATTTTTTATTATTAATTCATTTCCTTAAATGACTGAAAAATCCTATGATTTTTAATAAGTTCCATATTGGAATATAGCATTCAATAAATTTAAATTTAAAACTTTCAAAGTACAAATTTATACTTGACTGAAGTATTCGATACCCCAAGAAACACATACATGAACATAAGTTTTCATTCTGTAAGAATTCTTTGTTCCTAAAGCATCAATAAACGTGATTCATTAAAACTAAAAGCAGTAATTCTTTCAAATATTAGATTCTAAAATATGAAAAATGCAAACAAATTGCCTTTCTCGGAAGCTTAATCGTACCACTTTCCACAATCCGGGATCATAAAATTTACTTCGAAATAATTCCTTGATCATCAATACATCCTTTGCCCATTTCGCATTTTCCTTTAATTAATAGAATCCTATTCCATTCCTATAAATTAACCGAATTCCTATGGAGGTATTGGCATTCGTTAATGAATTGCTCTATTCTATGATCTCTTAAGAAACAAGTGCCTGTGCTGTGCGCTTTTATCCACTTGTTTCTTTTCTGTTCCCGTATCGAACTAAAATTTCGTCTGCGTTTTATCACTTGGAACGTTGCCAAGAACATGGATATAAGGATTAAATTACGCTCTACTACTTGCTGTGTAACGTGCTGACTAATAGGATCTTTGTATTGTTCCAAGTCAAGCTACGGAAGGTTATTTATAAGCTGGTCAACTGTGTATATATACCTTACGTTTTTATTTCAAAAACCATCATAGAAAAAGGAACTGCGGAATTCTTAAGAGAGAATAACTAGTTATTGGTAAGTTGTTAAACTAATGGGGGAAAAGTGGTGAATTTCTTATAAACGATAACATTTCGTTCTTTTATAAATTTTTCTCAATAAGATATGATCTCCCTCTTAAGCTTTAAGGATACAATTCTTAGAAAATAAATATTTATTAGTGAAAAATGCATATATTATGAGAAAATATTATTAAAATAGGGAAAATATTAACCTAAAGATCCCCAAATTATAGAAAAAAAAATATTATTTTAATTTAATTTTATGACTTTTTTAAATATATGTACACAATTTCACAGCTCCAGATATTTTATTTAGCGATTAATTAAAGTATTCTTTAACAGTATTCCAAATCATATTTCAATGACATTCAAAATTTTCAACTGGTTTTTTAGATCTTTTATTTTCTATGGCGATCATATACTTAAAATGCTGCGGCTTTTTTGAAATCATAGAAACGTTTTGAAATTTTTAAAATTTCAAAGCAATTTAATATAGCTGTTTTTTACTATTTTTGTTATGTCTGATAGAAAAAAAAATTGAAGAACTATAAGTATTATTAGTACAACTAAGCCTATACACAGAATCAAAAAATAATAATTTAAAAATATTTAAAACAATAGAATTAGAATGAATTTTAAGATATTGAAATATTTTGAAAAATAAACTTTCAAATAATTGCTTATATAAAATAAATTATTTTTAAATTCGTATCTTATGATTGTTCAAATAGTAAGAAGAAAATCATTTTCTTATAAATCTCTAATTTTAAAAAGCTACTCATAGGGTACTGTGTCCCCTTAAAATTGACATAAAACTGAAAAAGTAGTAGCGTTTTTATTACATTTCTAATAAAATAATTTCAGAACGTATGCAGAATAATATTTGTTACCAGAAATTATTGATATGTGGCTTATAATACGTTTTTTTAGATATAAAAACCATTATTATCAAAATATATGGAACAAAA
This sequence comes from Nephila pilipes, assembly GCA_019974015.1. Classification (NCBI taxonomy): domain Eukaryota; kingdom Metazoa; phylum Arthropoda; class Arachnida; order Araneae; family Nephilidae; genus Nephila; species Nephila pilipes. Next base: position 249,907 of record BMAW01048093.1, read on the forward strand.
ATATTTAAAGTTATTTTATAAAAACAAGCAGCAAAATTAGAATCTATTTTTCATTAATACTAGTACACTAAAACAGAATATAGACATATTACAATACTTAGGGAGCAAATTAAAAAATTGAGGCATAGGGGTGTGTTCAATAATGATTTTTTTTCATTACAAATATGTTTTGTGAGGTTATAAAAAAATTATTATCTATATAAACTATAAAATGGGTGATAACACATTATTATTAAATAACAATTCTGGAAAAAAATTACACTTAATATTTGAACTTTATAAGAGTTATCTTTTTTTTATATATATATACTCTTACGACTGTGCTTACTTATAATTCAATATTTAATATTTAACAGAACAATTTCCAGTAAAAACTGTAAGTTTAAAGCGAAATGGTGAACTTTTTGCCATTTAAAAGCATCGCATGTTTTTCCATAGCTGATGTTTCTATTTTATATTCAGATAGAAAATTCCGCTTGATGAGAAAAAACGACAAAAAAGATAAATAGATATTTAATTCTAAATTGAATCAATCGCATTATTTAATGTGCCTTCAACAAATGAGGAAAAAAAACTTTGAATCTATGTATTACTATTAAAATTATGAAGTGATACTTTAAAAATTTGTCACCATTTTTCATGAAAGCCTTTCTAAAGAAAATTATAAGTTGCATAGCTTTTTTTCATCTGACCTAATGGATGATTGAATACAAAATTAAAAACAATAGTATTTAATTACTTTCAAAAATATAAATATATTTATTTATTTTTAGCATTTCAATTATTGTGGTCTATTCCTTTAAGGATACCATCACGTATGGGGGGAGGAATAAAATACCGGATTTAAGACTCTTTCTTTTGTGTGACATTTATATTTTAAAATTATTCTTAGAACTTAGATTTTTTGTGTGCCTAACAATGATGTTTTAATCATTTTATTGAACTATAAAAGTATTTTTAGTCAAAAATTTTCTCTTCCCCTTTCAGTTGAATATGAACATGATTTTTCAGATATATTTTAATTTAGGTAATATTTTTAAAATAATATTCCACTAATATGCAAAATTCTATTTTTTTTCTTTTTTTTTGTATAAAAAAATTCTTTTAAAAGTGAATTATTACTTGGAGAAAAAAATATTTTAGTTCACCATGCGCATAAGTACTCTTTATAGATGCGTAAAAAAATTCGGAACCATATTTTATAACAGTTTTCTTTAAGAAATGGTACCTAAATATTTCTCACAAATCATGTCTAAATTCGACTAAGAAGTAAAAAACTCTTTTAGACCAAAAAGTTACGTTTATAGCTCTAAAGAATGATTAAATATCATTGTTAGGTACACTCAAAATAACACAAAAATATGGAGCCTTAGGTAAGGTATTCCACAATTCCTCGTATTGTGCCCTTAAGAAATATTCGTTACGGAATAAAACCATTATATTTAAAGAAAGAATTAATTGAAGATTGATAATTAAAATTGTTTATTTGTGTTTTGCATCCAAATAACTTATGAAAAAGGTGAAGAAATTGAAGATTGCTTATTATATTATATTATAAAAAGCCTCTTATATGCATCATATACAAGCTAAGAGAAATTTAGAAGGGTTAAAATAAAATATACTAGCACAAAATGTCAGATAATTTGACTATGAAATATAGTCACCAGCTCTTGAGAATTATGTCACCACAACTTAACCTGCTTTTTTGGAAACTGCCCAACGTTTCCCCGATGGGACCTTAACCTAGAAACTATAAATTTGAAATAGTTGAAGTAAACTTTAAGCAGTATTTGCAGAGAATTATTTTGTTCTTCAACGTAGATAGAATATTTTTCATAATGGATACCAAAAAGTTTACCTAATGATGATATAATATTCTATAGGACTGTAAAACACGTTCTAATTTAATAAGAAGCAGGTCTAGATTCAGATCCTTGTCTTAAAAGCTGAAGCATCAAAGCTCTTATAAGAAGGCAAATGAGCAACGTACATAGGAAAGATTACTCATATTTCAAGCCTAATACCCTCCTTTACTAACATCTTAGACATCCAATTTTTGTCAGAGCATATTTGTATATGTTACCCTAATTATATCAACCTAAGCTTGTCTGTAAAAATGAAAATTAGAATATGCTGCTGCTCTTAATTAGTAAGTATTATATGAAAGGAAAGATAGAATATTTCTCAAATTCTTCCCCAAATTAGTGCTAAGAAAAGTTTTAACTTCTAAACATAATAATCTTCTACGTATAATAAAGAACTAATGCTGGAGCTCACTATTCACACAAATTTCAGGGGGGGGATGGAGTTTCAATTTTTAATTATAATGATAGGCAGGTTTTGTGTCATGTCACCATAAATTCTTATATGTAAATAACGTTAAGGTAACATTAAACTCGAATTGAAAACATTACGATGTTGTCGGGAAAAAAAGGATCTTAGATATTAGGAGCCAATAATGAGCTCATCTGATGTTTAATTAGTAGCTCAATAATTCGACACGAAATGGTTATTAGAAGTTTTGATGCTTCAAATTTACTCTATAAAATAAATAAATAACCAAAAGTATAAAACATTTTTTTCTCTAATTACCACCATAAAAACCAATAAAAATATGAAAACTAAAACTTGTATGACAGATAGATTCAAATTTTATAGGAGAAATTAAATATCAGTGTACTTTTAAATTGATAAATATCTATTTATGCTTCATAATTATTATAAGTATTAATTTATTACTGACATTGAACTGAATTTTTTCTTTCGGAATCCGTACATAAGAAACCAATATCTTTCAAAAATTTCCTTTTAGAATATTCACTATATTTTTCAAATGAGTTTTAACTTTAAGATTTATAACATGGTGCTCACACACACACGTGCTATTTATGGCATGTAAACCAAACTCCCTTTCCGGACATTCTTAGTAGTTTGGGAATAAAATTCAAGAATAATATCTATGAAAGAGACAAAACCCACACAACTAAACAGTACGATATGCTCTCATCAAAATTCAAATATAAAATGATTTCAATCTCAAATGAAAAATCTCTCGAAGTAACAATATTTATACCATGCAAATCAAAGCAGTTCAAATGACTTCAAGTGCATACATTGATAAAATGTTCTCATTTTTGAAAACAACATTTTGAAACTTTCCAATAATGTAACATTAACGCGCAATACATTACATAGTGCTACAAATACTATACTTAGTAGATGCTTTTCTAATATTCTAATAGTACTGTTCTAAAAAATGAATGTAAGGTTTTGTCTTTTGTTCTCTCGTATATATGGATGGACTTAATTTAAGCGAAAATTCTTATATTTAACATCCTAATTAAAATATGTAACGAAAAACATATTTACTCATATACGTTATATATATCATTAGTAACATTTTTCTTTTGTACATATTAGCATACTGTTATAATATTAAAAAACAACTAAAGTAAAAGCATGCTTTGCTTTACAAGGCAGACAGTATAAAATGAAAATTTTAATATTGAAATATATAAGTCAGAACTTTGCAATTGAAAGAAATTAACTATGAATAATTATTTTATTATTGAAATTTTCAACGTATTATAATTTATTGAAAACAAGACAGTGTACATATATATATATATATATATATATATATATATATATATATATATATACAATTATTCATTGCTAAAATTAACCATGGTAATTCAAGACTGAGTATATATATTCATCAAAGACTCCGAATGTGAATTTATTTGAATAAGTTGAAATTAGTCAAAGCAACATAATATGAATGCGCCTTATTTGTTCAATAAGAAATGGGTTCGTTTTCAAATTATAACCATACTGAAATAAATAGATTCACTGAAGCCATCAGTTAAAGGTAGAAGGTATATGAAGATGTATCCGAATTGGTGTTGCTTTGAAAGGAATTCGTATGTGTTGTTGATTTTTCTTTTTAATGTATTCTTATGACTTTACGACATATTTCGTAGTCGGAAGATTTAAAAGTGTGATACTTATTTTGAAGGAATGTTTACTCATGTATTTATTTAAAACTAACAAACACTCATATAACATACTTGTGATGTTGCTGTTCAATAAATAAAATGTAAGTAATTAAATAAAATGAAAATAATTAGAAACACAAGTTCATTTTCAAAACAAAGTAATTAAAGAACAATGTTAATGTTCATATAAGATAAAGCAAAAATTATAACAGCTTTTTTTTACTTAATTATATAATTTCACATGCTCTGATAAAAGAAAAGCCTTTACTTTAGGTGAATAAAATAATTTTACTGATCAAGTAAGGACATGAGTCGCGAAATTAGATATTATCCGAAGTCAAAGACGGCATACTCCAAGTTGAATTTAAGTAAAGCTATAATGATGTTTTTTAGTTGTTGGTTTTTTTATAAAACAATACATAATTCGCGAAATCGTTGTTTTTTTATATTAAGGCCAAAATATCGTTATAAAATATAAAATGTAGTTATTTTCAACTTTTGCATATTTTTAATTTCAGGATTTAAAGTGAATTTACAGAATGAAGCAGAATCGATAAAACAGCATAAAATCACTTTCAAAATATAAAACTGAAAATAAAAGCGAGCTTCTCAGCACAATTGGGAAATAATGAAGGTCATAAACATGGACTCGAAGTCCTCATATGGAATAAGTTGAAAGTTAAGAGAGTGGAAAATCACCTCGGGTCTACATTGCTGTCTTTATAGATTTTGGATCTTGGATGTAATTTATTAATTCCGTTGTTAATAACCCACCGCTTAGTTGTACAACAGGAATGTGGACCATTTTTAATTTGGAAATGTATTCGTATCTTTATTAAACATTGATCCACAAAGTTTAATAAAGATACGCTAAAAATGTGACTAAATAAAAATGAGTAACTTATTAAGAAAAAAAAAGAAAATGTCATTTTATTTTTTAGCAAGATTTTAAAATTCTGCGTTTCAAACTTTGCTTTCTTTTATTTTTTTCACAATCTTCAGTAGAAGTCGTTTGATTTGATTTTATTGACGTCGCTTTAAAAGAAACACAAGGGCTATTGGAGACGGACCTCGTGATTTAGAACCTCGGTCATAACGACAGCAGAGCTGGCACCTCCCTCTCCCAACTTCCACACTACGCCCACAGGAGCACTTTGGGCCTCAACGAATTTAACGTGCATCAGTCCCAATTACATAGCGGATTTTCAGTGGCATCAAGTCTTGGATCTACAGCTCGTAGAAAATTCACAGTCTCGAGTCCGTGACCATGACTACTTGGCTACCGCCACCAACAATAGAAGTCAAACTGTAACAATTTTAAAAGCCAGTGATTTCCTTAAATAGTTCGAAATTTAGAAATTTCTCTTTTTAGCAACCAAAAAAGTTTCTGTTTTCATACAGCCACAAAATGTTGTCGCTGTCCAATTAGATAGGTCTAATTAAATATTTTATATTTTGCCTTAATTATGAGAAGAATGTTATTGTCCATCCTATGTTATCGTTTGTTTAGATTCAAATTTTTAAATAAATAATTTTTTTATAAGATAATCGCTAATTTCATTCTTTTTGTTATGAAAATTTAGTATTATTTTTGTTCGGTAGAAGCTATATTTTCTACAAAAAGTCTTAAAACTGAATTAAAACTGTGTAGAGTGTATGACAGCATATTTAGTTATCTTAAGTGTTTGTATGGATGATTCAAACAATAAATATTTTTAAAAAAAGTTAACATTTTTGGTGACGAAATCTGATCTTTCCAACCCTTTGCATAAAACTTTTTTTCACTTTATTTATTTATTTTTTTTATTTCCTTAAGCTCTTCTCGATGTTACACTAAGAAATGTTAAATTTATCTTATTGAACTTTATCTTACTATACAAACCAAGTTTCGCAGGGTATTTTATTATTAATTAACAATGAAAAATTTATGTAATGTACCATCTCCATTTCTCTTTATTTTAAAGCTATTGGTTTTAATCTTTAAGTCACATTTGCAATACTTTTTGTGTTAACAAAAAAAGGTTCATTAATTTTAGAATGTGTGAGAAAGATATATTGGTTTAAGTGCATTACTTTATTTCAAAATATATAATTACTAGAAATTATTTCACTACTCATTTGATGATGAAACTAAGAAAAAAATTAATTTTTTCGATATATGTCCGTCTTAATTGTTCCAAAATACAAATTGAATTAGCAATCTAATATAATTGAGTTAACTGATACTTTTTCAACATTCGACAAATATTTTGATTCAATTATAATTTTTTGCCTGAAAATGTCAATAATGCAGCGGCATTACAATGCTGTAATTGCGAGTAGATAAATATATTGAATTAAGGATTTTACAACTGAAACAGAATAGTAGATAGCGGGCTATTATACACTCTAAAAGTCAATTTTAAGTACATTTGTAGAATAAATCTTTAAATTTTATAAAGTAGATATATATTTTGCAAAACTAGTTTAAATTATAGAGAATAAATAATTATAAAAAGTACAAAGAAAATAACATTTTAATATAAACTTTAATAACACTATACTATTTTCTAAAAATATGTTTTTCCTGAAATGCCATACCATTGAGATGATAGTTTAAATATTTTTAGGCAGAGTTTTCTGATATTTTCTTGTTTATTTTCCAAGATATTGACTATGAAATCAACCAAGCTTTTTTCTCCAGAAACAGCTATGAAATTCCAATAAAATTTTATTTTCAATTTGATGAGGTTTTTAAAGACCTTTTCATAATAAATAATGTATGAATTACTCTAATTTCAAAAATGCAATTAAATATTAGATAATTTTATTCCCAAGATAATATTTGCATGTAAATAATATTTAATACACCTACCTTAATATACACTTACTTAAAATATTTAAGAGTATCAGTCGTAAATTCAAACCTTAGTCACAAAAGTTAACATAAAACTATTAGTTGAAATAAAAAATAGGTATTTATTGAAGATATGTTTTACAGTATCTTATTAAATTAAGTTTAAATACTAATAAATTTATTTTCGGAAAACGGAATCTGTAGCTAGGAAATTACATCAATTTTTTCAAAATTATATTGAAGATACTTTCACGAAGCTTTAATTAATATATTTCAAATTCTACAGTTAATTTTAAAAACCTGCTTACCATATAATTTGAAAATATTAATACTTATCTCCTAATTTTTCACTGAATTTAAACTAATCCAAGAGACATATCCTGGAAGTAGGCAACCGAAGCTGTTCAAGGCACTCTCTTGATGCCGCTTGAATTGCATCAATCACTCCAAAATGTTTTTTTAGGTTTTTGCTTTATCTTAGGGAACAAAAAAATTGGAGGGAGTCAGGTTTAGAATGTAGGTTGTTTGGGGCTGAGTTGCAACATTGAACTCTCGAAGTGTGACTTTACTTATTGTCATGATGGAACAATCAGGTACTGGTTATTTCTTTTTCAGACTCAGTGCATCATAATACTCAAACATTTCAGGGCTTTTGCATAAAACTTGTTGGTCTGGTAACAAAAACTCTGTGAAAATTACTTTTCGAATCGAAGAGGACAAAGCATAGACGTCTTCCCTGACAGTTTTGTGTATTTTGTGCCACTCAAAAAGACTCATTATGGGCATGCTTTTGTAAATTTGACTGATCATATCGAAAGGTTCCGTAACATAGTTATTTTGTTTAATGTAAAATATGATTCCTCAACGCTGCTCGATGGTTCACGACATTTTCTCACTCAACACAAACACCAAGTACAATTTCACTTTGCGTAAGATGTACACACTCCAACGATTTGAAGACAATGACATTTGACAATGTTCTCCTTGCTTGCATCATAACTTCCACTATCTATTTCATTCATACAGACCACACCAAGCATGCCTTCCCAATGGCTGGAAGAAATCGGTCCCGAAACTTATTGTACGTGTATATTCTGTCCAACCAATTTAAAATGTTTGTGTAAGCATAATAAGAATATTTAAAAAAATGTTTTTAAAATTAGACAGAATAAAAAAATAATTCCATTATATCTCAGTAAAGCGTACGGGCATATAGGATGTATTAAAGAAATCGTGCGTGTGTAAAAGAAATCATACGAAAATACAAATTGCAATCACTAAAACGTTTTAAAAATTTATATTTGGAACTAAAAAAAATTAAAATTCTACAAAATTATATAAAAACACCAGTAAGTTATTAAATTAACCAAATATAAAATTAAGTATATTATCCTAAGTAACAAATAAATGCAACATGTACTTAAATACTATTATACATAATATTAATATAATACAGTTATAAGTTGTTAGAATTTCAACCACTTTAAAAACCTAACAACTTTAAGTATTATAGAAAAAATCGAGAGAAAAGACTAACACACACACACACACACACACATATATATATATATATATATATATATATATATATATATATATATATATATAAATACTTTTTAGAAAGAAATAAAATTTTCTGAAATGCCCCGTTACATGAATCAAAAACATAAGTATAGAAACTAGAAGATCTAATACTTGTCTGTTTCAATGATTCATTGAAATAGAAAACTAGATATTCCATTCATAGAAACTGAAATCAATATTTGTAACGTTACATTTACAGTATTATCTAGATTAATGCCCGATCCAAAAGATTTATATTACTTGTCTATGTATTATTACAATGGTTTTAAGGAGAAAGATGATATGTCTCGCTAAATGTGACTTTTCTAGGTCAAAGGATTTATTTCATACTCAATATAAATTGACTGCATTATTTATTTATTTATTTCTGAAGAAAGAAAATTGATTTTAGGGAGTAATTCTCTGTAGTTATAACTGATTAATCTTTTGTTTGTTATTGGATAAAATAAGACAACATGAACTTAAGTTATTCTTAAATTCATATCCTTATTATGTTGTTTTGTATTTCCGGGAGATATATTTTAATTTTAACACTTTGTATGCAAATTATGTCATTGAAAGTTATTAATAAACGAGGAAAATGTAAAAAATTCAAAATTCCACTGGCTTTAAATTTCATTTTCAAAATCTAAGAAATTTCTGAAACCTTTAAGATTAACCAAAATTATTTTCTGTTACAACCACAGGTGCTATACTTAGAATTCGGTTTGAGTTACAGTGATTCAATAAAGAGAAAAAACTGACTTAATTGACTTAAAAACTGATTTAAATATTTTTATTTAGATGTCACAATTTTGAACTCTACAGTTAAGGACAAAACAATTAGGCATGAGTATTTACGGATTTACAAAATAATATACAGTTTCACAACTCTCAAATCAGAACTCCATTTTAACTAGTTAACTTTACAACATGGATTCTTGATAAATGATGTTTAAGTCATCATCGCTCTTCCATAGGATCTCTAAGTGGATCGCTTGAAAGCAGGTTGTTACACTAGGACATAGCTTAAGCAATGTGACAAAAGAATAAATAATGAATATATCATTAATATTAAAAACTATTTGATCAAATTCTAAAGAAACGCATGTACAGTTTATGGGACTGTTTAAAGATCAAAAAATTAATATCTAGTCACTTCTGTATTCTGCAAATAATTGCATGTTATTTTGAGTATCTCATTATACAACGTATTATCATTTTAATATATGTTAAACGATATTTACCCTTTTTATTAAAAGGAGATTATCATTTTTTACTGATTACAAAATGACCCAATTCTTCACCGGTCATGGAAACTTTATACGTTACCTAAACATACTTAATTGCATCCAGCGACTTCTTGTGATTGCAACTTTCATGGACGAGGAAAATGCTGAACATGTGCTTCTTTTATGTTCTAAATTTTGTCATTGGAAGAATGGCCCTAAAATTGGCTCTTAAAATTTTAATATTATTTGGTTTCCTGATTTTCACCAGCTTGTTTCCAAGCGAAATTCATCTAACTATTTTTGTAAATTCATTACAAATTCTTTGTAAATAATCGTTATCCCTCATAACTCTTAAGTTTTCTCTTATTGTTTTTGTCCTATTGTAATGTTTTTAATACTTCTGTAATTCCCGTGCGATACTTTGTGATGCATGGGGAATTGTTGGTATTTTCACTAAAAAAAGTACATGTTAAAAGTCGATAAGAACGAACTAATATTCACCTAATTCCATGCATTTTTCAAAATTAGCACTAATACTTTTTTCAATTTCTTGTATATCAAGCATATTGTATCGATAATATAAATTTTGTTATATAAGAGCAGTTTCAAAATCATTTGTGTTAGGAACCGAAAATGGAGTGTTAAGAACTGGAGTAAGGAATTCACTGTAGTATTATTGTCCAGTGAACGTTTTTCTTTTTTTCCAAGCATTCCATAATTATGACGTTTTTCGCATCGCAAAAATCCATCATCCTTACTTTTCTGACCGAAGATACCACCATTACATATTTGTGAGCAAGATTCACTGGAAATAACCATTGTTTTTATTGTTTCATGGTTTTCGGTTTATAATGATGAATTCACATTTAATCGACGGTGACAACTCGAATCAAAAAGTTCTTTGGATCTCGTCACAAATGGCTGCCAAATCCAAATTAAACAATGAATGGTTAATATTCTGTTTGGCTTAAATTAAAATATGGAAGTATACAATGGTAGCAGTAGCTTTCCTACTCAACTCCATCTATCGTCAAACAAAGATACTTTTTAACTACCCTTCTACACACACTTAATAATAAATGCTGTATCTCTTGAAAGATTCATATAATTATTATAATAAAATTTCGATTCGTAAATAATCTTGCATTTTTGTAAATAGTGCTACTAAATTCAACATTGAACACTATTAGTAGAAAGAGATTTTCCTAACTAACGAATATTTAAGACTGTGAGTTAAATTTGTATTATTTTTAAAATATTTATTCCTTAACTTTTGATCAAAATGAAATCTCTGTAGCTTCTGAAACGACAATGTAAGAATGTTAATTTTTACAAATGAATAATGTATGATATCACTGTATTTTAATATACTGCATTTCTTTCAGAATTGGGCTTGGAAAAGTTTTAAAAAATATGTTTAAATACAAAATTTTATGGAAGTCAAAAATTTCATAAAGTCAGTTTAAAACATTTTCGTATGTGTCGTATCAATGGTACAAAACAATTCATGCGGAAAACTGTAGAAGAAAAATTGTATAATTCAATACATTGAGATTATAATATTTTTATGAATATCATATTTACCCTTTGAAAATTAAATTATAAGTTTAGTATTCGATATTTGACAGACTACGCATATTAAATTATGTAAAGGAATGAAATCAAGATAAGTTTTACAGATAATATGAATTAAAACAACAGAGCTTTATCAAAAAATAAATTATTTTTGATAAATGAAGTTATTTGAACACTTATAAGATCATTTTGTAATGTAGTGTAATGAACTAGTAGTCCTAAATATAAATAAGATTAAATTGAGTTACATCATTCCAAAGATTAATAGTATACATTTTGCTTCTATCCGAAGACTAATCTTTTACGTAAATAATTTTTACGTAAATAATTAAAAGTAAAATATCTATGACTCTTACACTCTAAAAATAGGGGGAAATAATTATTCATATTAATTAAACTATATGTTTAATGTTTTTCCTAATTATCCATGGAATAAACTTTCAATTGCTATTTTCAATATTTGTCCAATTATCTCAATGAGTTTTAGCAAAAAATGGCTCATTAAAATGAAGTAGGACATATTAATTCGTATACTTTTAAAATCAGAAAAAAAATCACTCTGAATAAACGATAAATTTAAGTATTCTATTTTTGTTAAGAGAAACAGTAAGATACTATCTGTTCCCAAACCGTAGTTTTGTTTTATAACTTTAATTCCTTCGAATGTTGGGCTAATTAGTGAAGAAAATAAGCTCAATGTATATTGATGAAATAGAAAAAAAGTTACTTAATAAAATAAAAACATCATTGAAACAAAAGTCACGAAGGAAAGAACTATGATCAAGGAGTACGTATCTTAATTAATATTTTATGTAATATTAATTTAAATATCAATACACATTTTTAAACCGGGCTTTTTTAAATCAATATTAAGATGACATAAACAGTTTTAATCTTGTTAAAACATTCATATATACACTGTTTCTATTAACTTTAAATATTTTACAATATAACATAATAACTAAATATTTTTTGTCAACATTTTCTTTATTTTATTTGAAAATGTTACTATAATCAACTTTATTTGATCCATCATCAATTCCTTGATCATCGTATTTAGTTTTGATGACTCGTGATTGTTATTGTTGAAACGGTTGAGAAACAGTTTTAACTAATTTTAATAAAATAATTCTACTATAATAAGAATTTAAGACTTTTTGCTATAAAATGCCATTGTTATTGTTTCATAAGAGTTATATACTTTTATTCTAATAAAAATTCAATTCATAAATAAGTCTAATTTGAATGATGTTCAATATATTTATCAAGAATGAGGTGGTAACAAAAATATCAATTTCTCAGACATTATTGAAGAAATTAACATTGCGTTAGAAAATAATATAAAAAATTGTCCAGAAGTTAATTTAAAAAATATTTCAATAGCGTTAGAATAAACTAAAAATGCATTTTTAGAATAGAATGGTATATTAACTGAAATGTCAATAGTTTAAAAACATATATTTTGTAGCCACTATAAATGAAAAATTGCTAATTTTAAACAATATTTTAGTATACAGATGTTAAGAATTGTACATTTATCAACATCAACTTTCTGCATTAGAAAATATTTAATTTATAAAGTATACTGATAGTAAATACTTATTTTAAAAAATAATATCAACTATACCATTTATTCTTAAAACAAAAATTTTAACTTCCATCCACTTGAAATTTTTTTAACTTTTTAACGACGATATATTTTACTTAAACTCGCTTATTTACCTCTTAATTTAAAACTTATCTTAAACTCGTTTGATTCCACAGTTTTCTTTATAGCACGTAAATCTAGCTTGCAGTGGTATGCCATCGATAGCACTCGACGAATCAAAATAATATACGTCATGTACCAGTGATTGCACACGTCATCACAAAAATGATGAACATTTTAAAAACCACATTTTGTTGTCATGCAATTTTTGAAATTTTAATCTTCTTAATCTAGAAAAAAATTTACATTTTCATTAAAAAATTTCATGTAAATCTCGATTGAATAATTTCCCATAAATCATTAAAATAATTTGCTAATTTATCAATATGTAAGATGTTATTTTCTACTCAGAAACAATATACTTCATAAATCATCTATTTCTTTTTACTTTTTCCTATAACTACCATTACATTATTTGTCAAGTTGCAAAAGACTAAGATTTTTATAAATGTTTAAACTTCTTTGCTACCTGTATATTGATATATATATATATATATATATATATATATATATATATATATAAGTGTGTGTGTGTGTGTTAAATTTAGAAATATTTAGATTTTGCTTGCATTGAGTCTATTTTTACATAATATTCGATTGAATATTTTTATTGAAACGTACTTCAGTCATTTGTCATCCCAGAAATCTACATTACCTGTTGCTTTTATATATTTTTTTCAAAATTGGTGTTACATTTGCCTCTTTAGATATTTACTAAAATTCACATTTTACCATTTATGGTTATTTCCATACATTCTTTCAGAAAAATATTTCATTTCCATTTCAGATTCAGAAACATTTTAAACTTTTACTCTTTTTCATATCCTAGCTATTAAATTTCAGACCTTTTTAAAGTCCAATAAATATGTTTTTGTTTACAAGAAGATCGTTCACTTAAAATACGATTGAATACTTTCAAATATATGCTTTTTCATTGTTACTGTTTCGACAATTATCTCAATGTTGTTTTCAAAATACTTCTCACACAAAAAAACATTCCTTTATTGATAAAGATTTACTTAACTCACTATTTTCCATTGGTGCTACCTATTTATTTGTATCCATCATCCTTTCTATTCAAGAGGAAAGAATACTAATAACATTCTAAATTTTCACACTTCTTCGTGTCCAAGTTACTAAATATTAGACTTTTTTAAAGTAGAATAAATATGATTTTATTTGCATGAAGAATTCCTGCTTAAAATACAACTTAGTGTTTTAAAAAAATGTGCTTTTCTGTTGTCTTCTATTTCGAAAATGTACACATGTTGCGTTCATATAATTTCGAAACCGTTCTAATACTTGTCGCTGAAAATCTGCATAAATTCCCAAATTACCTTTGTTGCTACCCCTTTCTTTACATCAATCGTCATTTCCGTACATTCCATAACGGCCCATCTCGCCAGCAAAGAGGGTCTGTCTCATTTATTTCCCTTAATGAGGTCCAAAGGTATGTAGGTAGTTAATTCACACTGACAGGTTCAGCCGTTACTTTGTCTGCCTTTAGTCCCGGGTGGTATTTATTTTTCTTAGCTGCACGTCACAATAAATTTTGAGAAAAGTATATATTACAAAACGAGAACCATTCCGAGATAAATGGTAATCCTTAATGAATTAAAACGACCCGTTATATGCATAAAATACCTTAGAGAATAGTTATTTAAAACGTTTTAATCATGATATTCGTCACGATTAGTTAAATACTTAGAAAAAGATTTTTAACTAGTTTTGATTGCCTGGTGTAATATTTGTATTTTATTGTGTTTGGTTTCTTTTTAACTCAAAGGAGTACTTAAACTCCACTTGAAAGATCTAGTACAGTTGCTATAAAGATTTCAAAAAATGTCTGTCATTACGATAACTTAAGCTGGGGGTTAATTATTTTCACCAAGGCTTTAAAATAAGTTTTATTATTTCAATTTTCTACTAATGTGTCATTGTTTTCACAAGTAATTTTGTTGAGTCCTTATAATAAATTTTAATAAGTTAGGTATTAAAAGTTACTTTCAAAGGAAGAAAATTTAATGAGTTGGGAATTAAAAATTACTTTCAAAGGACGGAATTTAAATGAGTTATACATTAAAATTACTTCCAGAGGAAGGATTCATTAATGATTAGATGTTAAAAATTACTCTCGAAACAAAGAACCGGTGCTTTTAAAAGAACTTTTATACTGCGTATAATTACATGACATGATGCATGCCTTTTGGTATCTGAAAAAATTTCAATTCAATACATTTTTTTTAAAAAGTAGTTCGTGGCAAAAAATTTAGTTGATACAAATAGGAATGAAAGGTGAGTGAGTGAGTGAGTAAAGGGGAAGATAAATAGCTCAAGAGCCAGGTGTGGCTATGATGCATCAAACACGATGTAACTGTGATCTAGAGGTTTGAAAAATGGGAATAATAATAATTGTGACAAGAGAGAGGGTCGAAAATAAAGAAGAATCGCTAGGATGTTCCGGGGATCCCTCCCCCTTGTTTACCAAAGACAGTAAACTCTATGAGAAAAGAAAAGATCACTAGGTTACCTCAGGATTATAAAACCCACCCTTATCTAAAGAAGATAAGACCTAATGAAGAATATGAATGGAAACCAGTAACGTTTTTATTGAACTTTTTCTTTGAGCAAAATAGCAAATATTCAGGAAAAAAAGAACATATGCACTTATTTGACGTATAAAGAACGAACAAAAAATATTTTTATTATTTTAATGATGTTTTTTTTTTGTTGAAATAAAGGAACAATATTAAGAAATACTATTTATTTAATAAAATCCACGCATAATATTCAATTTATTAAAAATCAGTTTAAATACTAATTGTCATTCTTATGTTTGCTCTTTGCTTTACGCATTCTCGTTAGAAAACATATTTAAATAAAATGAAAGAAATAATTATTACTGAGCGAAACTCAACAATCGCGCGGCCTTTATAGCATTTTTTTGCTGTATGTCACATGACTAGTTAGAAATCTGATAGCAATTTTGTGTAATTTTTTTACTAAATTCGCTTGCTTTATTCTATAAATAGCATCCTCTAAGTGTTCGGAAAAGAAAAATTGAGTAACATCATAAATTTCCTAAATTATTGATAGCAATACGAAATTTTACTATTACTTATAAGTTACTAACATTTAAACTACATCCCACAGATTGGAAATAATATGTAATAATAGATATTATTCATAAGATTTATTACGATATAATTTGAGTTTACTCAACACTAAACGTTCTATAGCAACAAAAGTAATTCACTAAGGAAGGTTATACATTTATTTTTCCAATTAATTTTGAAGAGGATGGATTTGTAGTTTCAAATTAAATTTCTAATAATTGAGTGGAAATGAATTTGCTTGTGTAAAGATAATATTTTATAAGAAATTTTATTTTCTGTATTTTGATAATAAAAATTATTCATTCATAATTTTCTAGACTTATAGGAAATAAAATATAAAAAACACATGCATAATTTAATTTCAAATAAACTCACTCATCCTGAATTCTATAATTGAAAACTATTTGAGTTAATTGTAAACCAAATTTACTTTAAAATATCACAATAATCAATTTTAAATAATAACTCTAAGAAATTATCTGTTTTAGCAGTGGAAAATGTTTCTAGTGTAACTATGAAATACCTTGCTCTATCTTAATAAGACCTTAAAGTTAATCTTCATTAGAAAATATAATGCGATACTGTTTCATGTTTAAACTGATGAATATTTCAATTAACATAAGCACTTCAAATATAAATATACGCCTTATCATAAACGTTAATTTTTAAAAAATTGAAATAATTAATAATTTAACTTAAATATATAATAGTTTAATATATTTAAGTGAATAAGGCAAGATTTCCTACGAAAAAAATCATTCAAGTCCTCTTAAAAATTAAATAATCTGAAAATTAGCCCAATTATTACTTTAGCATCAACAAAGTAACCAAAGAACAATTTCAAACCATATATCGAATAAATCGCATAAACAAATACGTGCGCATGCATACAAAGTTTGCAAGTATGCATGATATATTACTAAATTTATTCCAGCCTTATAGTCCGAGTTAACGTAAAAAATTTTTAAATCAACAAAGTAAAATAAATCAAATTAATGATTCTACAGAAACTGACATTAAGTTAAATTAACCTAGTTTTCTAGTACATATACCAGGCTCTCAACAACAACAATAAATATTTCGAGAAAAAATAACGCAGCGTTTCGGTACTTTTTTCTAACTAAATTGAAATCTTTGACGCAATAAAAATTGACATTACGCTTACATTCTCCCATATTTTCTAGACACAAAAAAAAAATCGAGCATAAATGAATGAAAGCAACAAAACTCCAAATTTATAGAAAAATATAAAAGCTACTCTCTTCTCTCAGGAAGCGGTATATGGTATCCACGATTTATGAATACTCGAGAAGGTCGCTGCACAAAGTAGCTCTTTTTTCAACAATTGAATACCATTTTTCTACTCTAGGAAAGCACATCTAATTTTCTTTTATTATATTAGCCGTTTTCCAAATACTCCTAAAACGATTTTTTACAAAGTTCCATTCATTATCAGGAATCCAGCTCTCTTCTTACCCAGCCCATTCCATTTAATGAATGTCATTGAGCAGCGAACTGTAACCAGAGCGACTTAGTTTCCACCCCTCTTCATTCCCCTTATTTGTGCTATGTTATTTTGATTTTGTTAAATGTAAGTCCCATTAAAAGTGGTTTTTGCGTTAAAAAAGGAATTGCTCTGCGCAAAATGGTGTTTTTCTAAACGAACAACTGGTTGAGTTTTCTTTTGAAGAGAGCTCGATGGCAGATTTTAATCAAATTAGTTTGGTTTTGATTTTTGATTTTGAAGTGACGGTCTTTATTTTGTTAATTGGTTAGTTTTTATAAGCCTTCGATGTAAAGTGACTCAGATCGGTCTATTGTTACAATGGTACTTTTACAGAAATGATGTGATACATTGTAAATTTTTTTACCTTAATTAAAATTAAATTTGTCACAATATATTCTGTTTGCAAGGGCTTCCCAATATTTTAAAGAAAACGGTATAAAAGCTGATTAAAAATGCACAAATTGTAAAATTTATGTTAAAGCCATTAAAAACTGACATTTTCGCTACATCTAAGTAATAAATAAAACTTCGCATTTTGTAATGTATGTAATTTTACAAAATAGAAGGATGCATTTATGTATAGTTATAGGTATAACAGATATTACATTACGATAGAGAGATTTTTATGAACTGTTCGTTATAACAGAAAAAGCCAGAAAAAATAACAACTAGTCTCAAAATTATCGAAGTCTCAAATATATTTTATAAAGTTTAGAGCGAGTAAAATAAGTTTCTTCATTGCTATCTAACCGTGACTCAGAATTTAGAAACCCTCCCTTAAAGACAAGGTACGCTGAACTTGTTATTTTAATACAACTGAACAAACCTTATTATAACAAATCCAATTTAACATCTCGATGTAAATGTTAGATTAAAGTAGCCAGTAATCATTTTTTAATAGCTGATGCATTAACTTTCAAAAAAATCGTTGTCGACCTTCCCAATATTTCTGAATAATGTAAATGAAAACTCTATGTCGAAGGGTACATTAGTTATCGAAAATAGTTCGATATATCCACAATTATAATATAACTCAATGGAAATCAATAGCTGTCAAGTTTCAGATGTAAAAAAAAAGTCTGAGGACCTCCCGAAAATTCAGTCACGAAGGGGCTAAAAGGATTAAGAGAAGCGTTCTCATTCTGGGTTAATAATTTCTTGACTTTAAATAAAAGAAACAAAATCTTAAGATATTAAAATTGGCTTCGCTAATTTTATTTTTTTCAAATGACAATATTTTTTTCTCAATTAAGTTCTCCAAAAAAGTAGAATTATTCCAAAAGAATAATAATTAGCGCAATGTAAGCTCACTTCCAAGCCCCAGATTCAACAGAAGCAATTATTAACAAGAAAGGGAAATACCTTCCTCAAATTCCTAATGCATTCTTATTTTCACAAGCAAAAAAAGAAAAGAAAAGATAAAAAACGATATCAATGTTAAAAATAAAAATAACAAAATCAGACGATTCTGTCGTATATATTAAATAAACTAATAAACTAATTATTAAACTAAGAGCAAACGATATCTTATAAAAGTTGACAGTAATGTTCTGTTCCGATATTAAAGTAAAAGTAGACGATAAAATATGAAATTAAATAAATCTTAGCAATGTGTCAATACACCTTAAGAAAATTAAGTGTAATTATTATAATCAAAATATTGTCTATCTTTTAAGCCTAACACCATGTTTTGTTTATTTTATGCCTACGCATTATCGTTGACACCATTTTCACAAAACTAAAAGAGGTTAGCACATGTTAATAAAGGTTGAAAAAAAGAAAAAAATTCGAACGAAAATATTTACTTAATTTCAAGCAGCAAAGAGCTACAGGTGGAGAAATGAAACTTAAAATAAGCTAAATAATTTATTAATTTAAAATTATCCATTGACTTACTTTATTTGTGATATATCTTTTTTATATACACATCACATTGCAAATCGTTATCCATTCCATTTCATCTTAAGGGACTAATACATTAATTCGTAGAATACAATTTTTTTAAAACTAATGCAAAACAAAGTATCAAAAGTAAACTTAATGGTTGACATTTGATATAGATGAAATTCGATCAGTATGTTTCATAATATTATATAATGTCTATATTGCTCTTCATTTTCCCTTCTTTTAATGAAAAGCCGTTAATAAAATTTAGCTTTCAAATCTAAATTGCAACATATTTCAAGAGCAAAATAGAAACTAACGAGATTATTCACTCAATGATATTTTAGAAAGAATTCACAACCACAAAAATTCACTGATCGCAATCTCAGAGAGAATCTTCAGGCTCTAAAACAGATGTCATGCAGGCTCTTGCATATGGTACAAGAAAAGAAAATCAATTCAATGTCATTTTAATTTGAGAATGGAAACCATGGCTTTCAAATCTTTCAACCCATCGAGGCTTCAGCTTAGTAACCCTTAGGGATAATATGGTCTTAAATCAATTTAATGGGCACTTTCAGGCCCCTTAAGAGAACAAGCCGCGGATGTTTTGCGACCCTTTGTCGACGTTACATAAGGATTTCTAAGAATCTTCTATTAAATTCAATTCTTATTTTATGGAAGTATACCTTAGGTCTACAGGAAAGATCTTTCCGTTTGTGAAGTGAAAGGAATTAGTACATTTTTCATACATTTAATAATATTTATTACACAATATATTTGTCGTTACTTAGGAAGTCTTGCCAACGTGATGGTAATTTATAAAAACTATTTTTGGAAAATGCTTTGTCTTTAGAGGCGAAAAATTCGAGCTGTGTTAGATTGACGTATACTTTGATTTTTTTTTACTTTCAAAAAATTTATCAGCGAGATAAATGAGTGGTAATTAGAGAATGTTAGATCTGAAGAGTATGGTTGACGCGATAGAAATTCCTAGCCTAGCTGAGAGATACTTTGACGAATCGCCAAATCAGCATCTGGTTTGGCATTATTATAAAGCAATATAAAGTCCTTTATATTGAACATCGAAGGCCTCTTTTCTTTCAGTACTTTGTTTAAATCATCCATTTGCTGGCAGTTTCTCTCCGAATTGTGCTTTTTGTTAGGTTTAAAAAGTTCGAAATGTATTGGTTCTGGAACGTCCCACTACATCCGCGATGTTCTCTTATTCAGGCTCAATCTCGTTTTAGAGAGGGAGGGGACAGATAGTTCATGTTGCAGGTGTGCTCTTTTCGTTACGATGTATTCGAAAATAATCCATTTTTCAGCACCAGTTATCACCCGATTTAAAATGGTTTTGTTTCCGTTCGGAGCAAACAGAGATGTGCATATGACGACAGGATTAAGCAAATTTTTTTTAACTTAACTCACGATTCATCCATCTGGAATGCTTATAGACCAATCCTAGTAACGACGGAAATTATGCTGCACAATAAATATTTTTAAATGAATAAAAAATGTATTATTTTCTTTCACTTCACAGACGGACAGAACTTTCCGATTGGCCTAATAAATTTAGGTACTCAGAAGTAGCCTCCAAATTAATAATTAATCATATTAATCGATTGCTTACCAACGTCCTACTTAGTAGCAACATGAGGATTATTCTTCGACGGATCTTGTAATTTTGATGACAAGTACGTTACCCTATCTATCTGGCTCCTCCGTCTCCAAACTTCTACACCACTCCAACGGTGGAATTTGGGACATCGATAGATTTAACGTGCATTAACTCCGTAACACGGCGGATCTTTTCTGTCCTCAGGACTGGAACCCACGTCTCGACGAAACAACCGGCCGCGAGTTCGCGATCCTGTCCACTAAGCTATCTTGGTCACAATAAATAATCAAAACACTGTGATAAAAATTCATTTAATACTGCGCCGTCTTATTATTAAGAAATATCTATTTAAGATTTTTCTAAAATCTAACAAATATTGTTTTTCTTACAAATAAAAAGTAATTTAAAATAAATATTGCTTTTTTCTAAAAATCCAATAAGTAAAGATTAAAAATGTTTCCAATTTTATAACAAATCAAATATTTTGGAACAAATTATTAGATTTAAGCTGAAAAAAATTAGAATAATTATGTATGCGATCCATATACATTTCCTCATTTATATTTCTAATCAAATGTTTTTTTTAATTTAATCATGTGAATCGAAATCAATTCGATTCGAAATATCCAGTTAATACAACTAGATATTTTTAATAAAAGCATTGGATAAATTGACAATCTATTTAACAATTTATCTTAAAATTATAATGTACATAGCAATGCCTCGAAATTTGAGTTTAAGATATTACTGAATCAAAAGGAATTTAGAATAAATAGGTTATACATTACGTTAAAAGAATAATCTAATAGGAGAAAAAAAATCTTGCAATTGAAGATATTCAGTTATTTGCTCTTGATTATTTGTGTTCAGTCTTAAAAGCATTAACAAAATGAATCTGGTATATAAAACGTGCAATATTGTCCCTTTATTTCAGTACCCACAATTTATAATAAAGTAATTTTCTTAATAACAAAAAGTAGCTCACAATGCGTACCGGTAATCCAATTCGCAACGAAAAAAACTTTTAATTTCAATGCGTAATTAGGAATATCCTTTCAGGTTTTGTTGTTATGTAATTTTTTTCTTGGTAAAATAATTTTTATCTTGTTTTATAGTTTTCACGTTCTGTATTTTCGATCACTCCAGATCTTAAAATAATAATTATGTGAATTTATGTAATTCAAGAATTATACTATATGATAACTGAGTCTATTTGTTATATCAGTATAATTTTTATTGTTTTTCTCGTAAATTTTGTAAATTTTATTCACTTTAGCGAAATGAATTAGATTTTACATTGGTAATCCATGTATACAAATCGATGAGGGTGCAAAAATAAATAAAACGATGAAAAAAAATTAAAATATATTTCTTTATTTTGAACAATATTTTGAAAAATATGAAAAATTCAATACAATCTTTAAAAAATAAAAATAGTTACTTATTTCTAACGTAAGACAATAAGGAAATTAACGATGTTGTGAATTTCTATCAGTTAAATTGCTTTTTAAAATAATTAACATGATACAAGCTGAAAATGGACAAGTATTTCCGCTATTAGGTATGATTATTAAATATTTGGTTTTCAAATATATGTGTCTATTTTGTAAAATCAGCAGTTCATTTCGAAATTAAAAATAGGCCATTAATATTCTTTTCAATTATATTTTGAGCTTAAAAATTATAAAAATTTAAAGATAAATTAGAAAATTGAACAATTCATAGAAATGGTTTTGCTTTGTATATGAAACCTTCTTTAATAAAGTAACGATATCGATGTTTATTAAGAAACAATGAGGAATATATAAAAAAAATTTGAAATTTTCTTTCGTGGATTTTTTTACATATTTTATGAACATTTGTTCCATTATTAATTTATTTAAATGTGTTCCAACGATAAGAATTTTAATTAAAATCATTAATCTTATGACAGATTTAAAAGTTCTAATAAACACTAATCAGTGAATATCCTGTTTTGTTTACAGAAATTAAAACATTATTAAGAAATTAGTATTATAGTTTTCTTTTCCAAATGTAAAATTCAACTGTACAAAATGGTTTTAACTTTATTGTGAAATATTATTTGTATGGTTGCCTTAAAATTGTTAAAGATAATCCGTTACATAACTTCCCCAAGATGAGATCAGTTTCAATTATTCTGAGAGATACATTTAATGATAATTAATGTTATCAAATATCATTAACGGATCTATTACGACATTATATTAAAGCGCTTATTCCTCGCATTAATGTAATTATTGTATTAACTTCGCCATTATAATTCTACACTAATGAAGATACTATGTTACTAGTATCTATATTACCATTGATAAGGTCGGTCATCAATACAATTCGGTTAACTGTAGTTGAGGGTTTATTTTTTTTTATTCCATGAATCCCTCTTCCCCCCCTTTATATATATATATATATAATATAAAGTCTACAGACCCGTATTCAATCTGACTACCCTTTTCAAGGACTTCCTTACTTACTTCTGTAGTCAAAAACAGATAAACTTGAAAAAATTTAGGAACAACACAAAGCACTAAAAGATAACTAACAAAGTAAAAACGTATAACAATTATATGTGTGCTTCTTTTTCTTAGGAAATTTAGCAACTTATAAATTTGTCTATTCTTTTTAACACATTTAACAATAAAACTACAAGCATTAGTTTATTTAATAATTGACTTAATATGCAATTATCAATGGAGATGCCGCAGAAGCTTAATGGTCATGGTCGTGGACTAACGGCCAGCTGTTTTCGTCGAGTCGTGGATTCGAAGCCGGATGATTCTAAAGACCCTTCGCGTGTAGCAGTGGTGATGCACGTTAAATCTGTCGAGGTCCTAGGTTATTCCGTCGGCGTGACTTGGAAGTTTGGAGAGAAAGATGCCAGCTCGTCCTTGTTACAAGAGTGAATTTCGAAATTACAGGGTTCGTAGCTAATAGCCCTCGAGTTGCTTCTTAGTGCGACATTAACAAACAATCATATCATATATTAATAGAACATTGAAAGGAAAGTAAGAAAAGCTCTGATGTATTTCTCTATCTCTTATAAAAAGAATCTAATGCAGTATTCTCGATTTGAAGATATTTCTCGTTGTACATATTTTTACAAATCATTTGATTCATTTGTTTGGAATTTTAATGATTTTTTCTTTATTTCCAATTAACTTACTCTTAGGGGTACTGAGTTAACAGTTATGGTAAAGAAATTACATTAAACAATTCTGTCTTTAAAAATAATATAGAGAAATAAAAAGTTATAAACATATCAAACTGATGTCAGCACAAAACACATTATAAAAGTAGATTTAATCGGTAATTTAAAATATAATAAGCGAGTACATAAAATCTATAAGGTCTTATAGATTGTGAAATGGCATTAAAATTTAAACATTTATTTTGGAAAAGGTTCAGTTGCAATATTCTTCAGAAATTGTGTAATAAATATAAACTGAAATAAAAATTATTCCTTTCATACATGAAATTTGATATGCTAGACTCGAGAAATAATATTTAAATAAAATTTGTGTTTCATTTGATTGAATATCATTAGGCAAATTAAAGATTATAAGTTCTTATTTTATCTACTCCATAACTATATTATATCGATTTTATTATTTGACTATTGTTCAAAATTACGAGGAACATTGGCTACATCAAGAATATCATATTATATCAAAGTAAGAACTTTTAATACACTCAAAATAAACAGATATTTGTTGATACTTACTTTTAATGTAATATACCTTTTCAAAAATAGTAATCGTTCATTTTTTTATATCAACCCTTCCCAAAGAAATCAAATTTTACTTAAAATACATTCATAATTACTATCATATCTTGCAAGTCTAACATTTTATATTTTGTTTGTCAATGATGTACAAGAAAAATGTTATAGTATGTAATATACTATAATATATATATATATATATATATATATTGTGCATTTACTTTTTTTTTTCTAAAATGTAAAATTCACGATTCTTCTAATAATCACAATTTGTTCCAGATCACGAATTCCTGTTTCGCGATGCTGATGGTGCAGCTACAATATACAACGCTGAAACATTGAAGAAAACGGTTGTTATGCCAAATACCACTTTCGTAAGTACCTCCCTTGATATTCCGTTCTCAGTCTTTTCCGGATCTATTTTGCTTTTCGAAGAATTCTTTTATTTGTGAAATGGGAGATCTAAATGGTTTGTTTTGCTGATAGAAAGTTTCAAACATCGCTTTACTTTTTCTTTAAGTACATGTTTCTGTCTTTTTCTTTCATTCGATATCCGTCTTTCTCATCTAAGCCTATTTGAAAGATTCGATTTTTTTCCTTCTCTCAGGAAACGAGAATAATTCTGATATCTTGCTTATCTTGCAGTAAAGTAAACTGAACTTTCTAAATCTAAACTTCAAACTGAGATTAAACTTTTTTAAAACAAGTTTTATATATGCTGCTGTTTATAAGAAATAGTATGTTTCTAACTGTCCTAAAAGTTACTTTATCTCCTGATGTAACTTAGGAAAGATAACGCTTAGTAAACATGCTATTAGTTTTTCTAGATATGAATGAATGTATAAAACCACTTTAGTAAATAACTCTTTTCAATATTCCCTTTTATGTCTCCTTTCATATTTACTATTCTTTCTGATAAATGTTTAGAGCTTTAATCCTTGAATTGAAAAAGCTTAATGGTTTCTTTTGATATTAATAAGTTTCAAATATTTAACTTTTTAAATATATGTTCCAGTCTTCTTCCGTTTGGTGTCTTAGTTTATTATCTAAGCCTGCGTGAAGGATTCAAATTATTTCCTACTCTTACTCCCTGTTTACTTCTTTAAAAATATATAGCAAACTTATTAAAGCCTTAACTTTATACTAAGACTAAACCAAAGTTTTTAGACTCAGAAGTAAACATATAACACTGACTTAAAGTAAACGAAAAAGTTATTTTATCGTATTTCTTATCCACCTCAAAGTTAAATTTAGTAAATAAAATAAGAATTTTTCAAATGTGAATATATAATATAATTTTTCTTGAAAGTATTTATTCTTGTATTCCATAAAGTGTTTTTGAGAGATCTGTTTGCTTTTCGAAGAATTCTTAGGTTTTGCTGAGTAATGGAACATCTAAAAGATTTCATTTGCTAATATGAACCTTCAAATGTGAACTATTTCCTTACATTTCCTGTATTCATTTAGAAATCTTACATAATTCTTAAGCCTGTATCTAAGACACCATTTAAACTTTCATTTTTTTTTCTTATGTAGTTGAAATAATGCTCTGATAATTTACTTAGATAACAGATGAATCAAATTAGAGAAAACGTGAGGTGTAAATCAAAACTGAGGATAAATATTTCTAATTGAATAAACAGTCACTTACAGAATCGGAGATTAATGCAAATGATTGCTAAGTCTAAACATTTTGGGACACTTACTAAAATTTATTTTACCTTCTGACACAAATCCGAAAATTTAACCTTTATTAAAGGTGTTTGATTATTTATCATTAAAATTTAGCATTTAATGTAATGAGTTTCTTAAATATGAATGTAATTCAAACAAAACACTTGGCAGTTTTCCTCCTGATATATTTTCCATCTATATCCAGTAATTTACTTGACAAACATTATTTATTTCAACAGATAAAAATTACTAATTGTTTCTTTACTATTAAATTTACTTAAGATTCAGTAGATAAATTTATTTTTGATTAAAAACTGACTATCTAATTAGATTCTTGCTTCTTTAATGAATATATTCGTATCTATTTATCTAGTGAGATATTTCAAATTAAAAAATTTAAAGGAGTTTCCTCTTAAAGGAAACAAAATGTATAAGTTAAAAAAGATAAATAGCGCCAGAAAATTTTTCTAAACCTGTTCTTCATTCAATTGTTGTGCAATTTCTTAAGATTTCTAAAAGAATTTTATTTTAAGAATTCATTACTTTACATATAATTTGAAAATAAATAAAGGTTGAAAACTCAACTTCACATAAAGATATATAAATTTAACTAGATGAAAATATAAATGTGTAAATATTTATGATTTTCTTCGCTTCATATAAGCAATACAATAAGAAATGTCTCTTTAAAATAAAAATTTACATTCTTTGTCTACTCGTATATACATAAAAATGTTAAAATGTTATTCAAGTCACATTAGCTTTTATATAAATGTGCGGAACTAAAGTGAATTAAAATTTATATATTGCATTAGTCACCTATCATCAGATCTAAGTAACGATGTCACTTGACAGTGCCTTGTTATGAAGGACAAAGAGATAACAAAATCATGATCAAGAAAAGTAAAATTCTGAATATATTTTTATATTGTTGGTAACATTGAATATATTATTATTTGAAATAAAAATGTATTATTATGCTTTATTCAAAATTTTAAAAGTACTTTTATACTATTTATATTATGGATGCTTTAACGTATTATTCGACATACTGAATGTATTATTATATTATTAATAATTACTTAATAATAAAATATACTTATATATTTCTTCTGTATTTTACAATTTCGTAATTTTCTGCAAGTAGGAAATTCCTGATGAGTTGGCAAGAAAAATATCAATTTTTATAATGTGTATAACTATAAAATAAGAAAGATTCACAATTCTTGATTTTGTGATATGTATCCTTTATTTTGATTCAATTTCTTTTCAGAGGCAAATGAATGTGCATCAGTACAGTATATCTCCAGATCGGAAATATATTCTCCTTGCAATAGATTATAAAAAAGTTCGTATATAAATTATTCATTATTATTTTTAAGCTGTATTGCGAGATCGATTTCTCTCTATCCATTTATTGTATATATATCAGAAAATATCAGAGAAAAATCATTATTTTTTTTTCTTTTTCATTTAGATGTACAGACATTCATTTCTAGCAAAGTACAGAATTTTTAATATAAGCAACGAGTAAGTATTAATTAACAATATTTGTTCTTATTTCCATTTATATTGAAACAAATTCAAATAATTCATAAATCAAAAGGATTATGAATGAAAAAAGAGTGTTTCAGTTTTTTTTTTTGTATGACAAAGAAAAAAAATAAATTAAGCCGAAATTCCCTATATATATAAATATAAATCTGTGGGTGTATGTATGTTTTCTATTTATGTCTGTTTGGAATTTATACAGGTATTGCATTGAAACTTTACATCACAGATGAGAGGAACATAATTCTTATTTTAACAGACCAATATCGAGTTTGAAAAGAGATATTTAATCTAAATAACAATAAAGCTTACTTAAAGTAAGTTTGCTTTCAATTTGAAATTCAATTGATTCAATAACATTCTTATTATTTAAAAAGCATTTTAATTCATAACCTAAAGAATCGATAAATTTTAATCTTTATTAATTGTTTATGTAGTAATTTCTTCTGAAAATTTTTATTTTCAACAATTATAATGCTCATTTAAATAGTCATTGAAATTCAATATTAAATATTTTAGTTAACTCATTTTGTTCAAAAAATCTAACAAATAAAAACTTTTTATAAAACGTTCTTGAACATTAGTTGTTTAAATATTCATAAAAATGCAATTTTTTAGGATTTATTTTGACATAGCAAATATAATTTAAATTTTCCATGAGAACAACTTTGTATTATTTAAAATATTAAAAGTGATGATTTAGGAATCTGTGTAAAAGAATTTCGAATGCATTGATGATACCTTTTAAATTTAAAATCTTTCCAAAAATTAAAATAAATGCATCTTTTGAAAATATATTTTGGGTGTTAGTTTATTTTTATTTTAAATACTTTTTTGTATACATTAGATATACAGTTGTAATTTTTAAATAAAATTTAATATACATTCCCCGACTATGTAATGATTTCAGTAAATAATGCGTAGCTTCATTAATAATCAGTGCATAATCATTAATCGTAATTATCCTTCTTTAAAATCGCATTAATATTTTTCACTGTAGCTAAATAAACAAATATTTTTCTTTAAATAACCATCTCGATAAAAAAAATGTTGATATTCAAAACTACTCATATTCTACATAAATGCAATTTTTTTCAATTTGTAACAAGAAGCTGTTGGATTCGGAAACAAATATAAATTTCAATTGAAGAAAACATTAATGTCAGTGCATCTCAAACAGTTTTCGCTAACTCTTATCAAAAACTATTACTTTTAATTAAATGAAAGCGAAGTTTTTGATTCGCAATTTCTTTCATGAAGTAAAAATTTAAAGGAAAAAAGTGTGAATTATGCAGACAATTTAGAATCTGTTTCATATGTAATATTTTTTCACCATTCGGTGAAAGTATTATTACTAATTTATACATATGACACTCTCATATGATATTATATGACAGTCACTGCAAAAGATTATGCTATTTACCATTTATTCTTTATAAGTAACGCTTTATCTTCATAATTTCGTTTCATGCAGTGTAACAACATCTGAGAAATGTTAATTGGGAAATAATTCAAATGTTAGGCAAATGAAAGGAAAGTATTGCCACAGAATAATTATAAATTAAAATTAGTTTTTCCTTTTTAATGTAGCATTAAAAATTATAAGGAAATAAATATTAATTTTTCCCGAGAATTAAAAATTAAATTATTTTGAAAGATAATAAAAGTCATCTGCATTAAGTTCTTACAATTAGAGTAATGACACTGTTTATATTTTCAGTGGTAACATTTTTTAATGCCTAAATATTGTAATGTACGCGGAAACAAGAAATTATGGTTAGAGATAATAAATTAAATTGTGTATATATTTCACTTCTCGACTTTACAATACCGCCATAGAATTTCTATTCATCAATCTCGATATTCTCATTTTCAGTTTCTCTTTCATCTCGTTGTGTCTTCTATCTCTCAAACTGAGACTGAAGCTATGATATCTATCGCTTTGGTTCTTAAGCCATGTTCTCTACAAACTCGTTTTTTCTGCAAGGAATTTTTTTATGATGAAGGAAAGATTCTGATCCTTCGATCAATCATAAATTACATTTAAAGATCTAAATTATTCAAAAATAATCTTTTTTTTTAAATCTCCAGTTCTCAAGGTTTAAAACCTGCCCACTTTTTTATTGTTAGACTCCTGTGCATCTTGGATATACCTAAATTATTTTTTTTAATAATTTAGGTATATCCAAGGATAATCATACAGAATTATCTGCTTTCGTAAATTTACGAAAGCAGATAATTCTGTATGATTTCGTTTCGGCCAAAATTATACATTATATTAGCATACATAAAATAAATGAACAAATAGTTATATTTTTCTTATATAACTATAACATCTATACTATTGATATTAACCATATTTGTTTTACATAACTCTCAGAAAAGTGTATTAATGTATCCTATTTAATAAAAACATATCAGATGCATAACAAACATATATTAGAATAAATCATTTCTTACGTTATTTTTATATTGTTCGAATGTATAAACTTCCCCAACGTCAACCTGAAAAGTTAGAAAATTTAACATGAATCCACATACATATTTCTGTACTCTTCTCAAACTTAATAATTATAAGTATTATTACAATTTTCAAAATATGATATTCATATGGACGAGTATCATGTGTTTATTCTATGTTTATTATAAGTTATAAATCATGGATTAATTTCCGACGTTAGCAATTGGGACAATAACTTACACTCTCAGAAGGTCAGTAGTAAATCATACTGTCCTACCTAAATAATATTTATATTAACACAATTTTTTATAAATTTATATTTTGAAAAACTAATTCATTATTTTATATAAAAATAACCGAAATAATATATTTATAAATATAAAGGTAACTAGGAAATATTATATATATATAAATTTTACAAATTACATATTTATATAATAAGCAAATGAAATGTTATACCTGAATTTAATAGCTTATCATCCGTAAGTCACAAGAATACTTGCGTTTTGTGAAAAGAAAGTGCAGTCGATTGTAACAATCAGAATAATCAATACTAGAAACGCACAATCTTGTAGAAGATGATGAATATGGCTGTACAATCAAATATTAGAAGTAGACAGAAACCTATGCCAATTTTCCTAATTTAGATGTTTTTCAAACGCATACTTGTCATTAAGTTTCCATCAAAATAATCATTTATAGATGCTGTAATATCAAACAAAAATATAGATGTATTACAAACTTAAACACTTTTATTCTCCAATAATAGAAGACATAATACGCAGAATAATTACATGGTCTTTAATAAAATCAACATTACAAAATGGAACTCTTATTTTGTGTAACAACTCTCAAGTAGATTTCAAGTGCACTTATTTTTCAATACTAATTAGTGGTTTGTCTTGTTTTTTGCGATAAGTCTATGATTTAAGTCAAAATAAAGACAGTGAGAAATAAGCATAGAGGCCTTACGCTAATCTTAATAAGGAGTCTCAACAGCAATCCAAAAGACAGAAAGCTTATCCTATAACATCTACATTAATTTTACTCCCAGAAATATTTCAATATATGTACTAGTGAATTAAATTTCTTGATCTGCATGAATACCTATATGAAAGCTCTTCTACATACATCAAAAATTAATAAAATAATTTCTAAAGTCATTGTAGAGGGTTCATAAAGCATATTGCATCGAGGTAATTTGACAACTTACATACATAGAAACTGTAGTATATGTATTGCTTCCGCTTGTAATGGGAAATGGTATTACTTCATTTAAATATCAAAATATCCCTCCTTGACAGAATAGATTACTTGAATTTTTCAGGAATGTAGTAAAAGCTACTCATCTCATCTCCCTTTTTTTGTTCATCAGTTAATATTTTTCTTTTAGTTAACGAAAAATCAGTAAAATAAGCTTTTATTTCTTCTCTTAACTTTTTGTATCACAAATGATATTTCTTATTTTTCCTTTGCTCATCTATCAGCGTTTAGGACTTCAAGTTTAATAGGATTAGTTTGATTTGGTTTTATTAACATCGCACTAGATACAACAAGATGGCTATTGGTGACCGTAATTTTAAACCTCGATCAAGTGATGAGGACGAAAACTGAGCTAACACCCCCTCTCCTAATTTCCACACCACGCCAATGAGAGGACTATGAGCCTCGAAAGATTTAATGTGCATCAGCCCCTACTACACACAAGTTTTCGTGGCATCAAGGTTCGAACTTATAACTTGACAAAATCTGCAGGGCGCGAGTCCGCGAACACGCCCACTAGGCTATCGCGGCCCAATTTTAATAGGAACCATTATTCATTTTCCTTCATTCACTAAAAGGGGCTCAAAATTTATTCCATATTCGGTTTTAATTTCTTAAAGTTTAATTCAGTCTTCGACATTTTTTATTTCTACCCTTTTATTTCCTATTTCTTTACTTTTTTTGTGTGAGAGTTTGACTTGCATACAGAGCATTTCCAAACGTTACGTATTTTTTCATTTTTCCAATTTTTCATGTTATTCTCGTTCTTCAACTTTTTCATGTTATTCTCGTTCTCCAATTATGAAGTTTAGTCATTAACACATCGATCAATAACTCCCGAGTCTAAAATTGAAAACAACATTTTTTTTGCAAATTTTTTTTTTATTCATCAACATAACACCTTTTGTTAATCATCTTTTAGGGAGATACAATCGTTCCAACGCTTTTCCAAATCTTTTTTTTTTTTTTTTCGCAAGAAATCTTTTTTGTTGCGAGTAAATAGCGATAAACAGCTTCTGGAATCATCGACTCGTTGCTGTTTTTGTTCCATCGAAAGCAATCGCGGCACCCACTTGGAAAAAACCTTTTTCAGTAAATACACTTCCATATGATATCTGTGTCATCTCAGCAATCTCACGGAGCTTCACTTTACGATCTTTCATTATAATTTTTGTCACTTCACTCACATTTTCCGGTGTAACGGCTTCCACAGGTCTACCCGAGCGTTCCGCGTCATTTGTGTCGGTACGACCACGTTTAAACTCGGCAAACCACCGACAAATCGTTGCTTTTGATGGACAAGAGTCAGGGTAACATTTTTCAATCCATTGTTTCGCTTGCACGGTGTTTTTACCCATTAAAAAACAATGTTTTATCAGAACACGAGAAACTCGGTTTTTTCCATTTTTTAAGCAAACTACAAAACGACTTTACTCCAACCTCGATAACTCAGCTGTTTCTGGTCCGATCGACTTAAAATTTTGACACGTTTCAAGCCAAGGTTAGTACTCTAGAAAGACTTGGTTACTGGTTTACTACAAGCGCCATCTCTGGGTTAGTCTCGGGAGTTATTGATTGATATGTTATTGAATAAATTCTTTTTTAATGTAATTTGAACTACATATACTTCAGATTTTTAAGCTATATAATTTTTATGCACGCGCCGTCTGTTATACTTCTTCTAATTCATTAGCTATATTTGTGAAATATTCTTTTCTGCCCTTGTCCGCAATAATACATTTTTGTATTTAATATTAACATTGCCTAAATTATGCATCATATCACAAATTTTGAAGGAAATAAAGAAATTATTTTTTTTCAGATGTAAATATAAAATTTTGTGTTTAAATAATTTTGTGATATCTATAGTAAATCATAGCATTTGAAGTACATTACATGAAATACAATACTATAAAATGATGGTTGCTATATTAAAAATATAATTAGACACATTGTCACAGGATGTAACATACAATAAAACTCAAATAACCAGAGCAAGTTTAATTATCAAGCAATAATAAGATATGGAATTGAAATAATACAATACAAAAACTAATACTAATAATCACGAAAGTTTAAATATAATATGGAACAGAATTTATAAAATAAAATAAAAATGATTGTTCAGGCGGAAATCATGTTTGAATTGTTTTTCATGGAAATGCAAAAATGTCTTTCTATATTCAGAATGGTTCCCTTAAAGCTTTTTTCTACACAAGAAGTGCTGGAATTCCAACAATATTATCTCTAGCCAAATTAATTATTTTTGGAGTAATTAATCTTGATCTCGTCGGTTCATTCAACAGGGAAACAAAAAAATCTGACAAAATGTATAATAACCTAAATCTTATTTCACCATTCAATTCCTCAGTATTTCCAAGAAACTTCTGTTTTATTAGTTTCGTTCCCAGCTTCCTTTCTATCATCCCTCTGTATCTCCATCTCGGAGTGAGAGTATAACGGATTACTCACTACAGTATTAATAATGTATTGAGAGATTTTGTATTTTTGTGATGATTCTTACTTATACACTTGACTGTTTAAAGTCTTACTTTATTATACCTGTTTATATACTTAAAAATTGATTGAACTTATATATGTTTACATTTTCTTTTCCTCAAGTAGTTAGTTCATTCATATAATTATTTTTCTAAAAATGGCTTTATAATCTACAAAAAATAACATCATGACATGTATACACCACTTTTCTGAATTAAAGAGTTTTTTTAAAAACATTACTAAAATGCTTCTAAAGAAAAATTCTGAGGCATTTTAATACAATGTGTTTGAAATATACTCATTAAGTTGTGCTAGTAAATGCAATGATTTTAATAAATATTCAATAGATTTTATAAATATATAAGCACTTTTTTCCAAATAATTGCCTACTTGTCATTGATTAGATGGTATGAATATTTCTAAAAAAAGATTTGTACTGCATTGATCAGTTAGGGACCAAATTTAATAATACCAAGAACTTTTATCAAAGAATTACAATTATTTTT
Source organism: Nephila pilipes (assembly GCA_019974015.1). Classification (NCBI taxonomy): domain Eukaryota; kingdom Metazoa; phylum Arthropoda; class Arachnida; order Araneae; family Nephilidae; genus Nephila; species Nephila pilipes. The sequence goes on from BMAW01048093.1 coordinate 284,640, forward strand.
ATATTAATTGTGTCTTATAATTACATCCGATAAATAAATTAAAATCTTGGTTGTCTTTCAGGCATGTTGTGCCTCTTCTTCATGACGACTCCAACGCCATGCTGCAATTCGCACAATGGGGACGCGGAGGAAGCCAATTGGTGAGTAAGCTATTCCTTTAAAGCAAGTATTTTCTGAACATTTTGAGCAAGGTATGCAATACTGGAACTGGTGAATGAATCCACAAGAACTGGTGACTGCAAGAACTGGTGAATGAATCCACACATACTTTAAAATATTGAAAACGATTTCTCTGTGACCTGAAGAACTAAAATAAGGACCTAAAATTAACCTAAAGGCGAAATAAGTTACAAATAAATTAATTATAACAGTTAGTTGAAGATAAGTTACAAATAAATTAATTACAACAGTTAGTTGAGGATAAGTTACAAATAAATTAATTATAACAGTTAGTTGAAGATAAGTTAAAAATAAATCATAATAGTTATACTTTAAAATATCACGTTACACTCATTTCGCTCGCGTCTTCAAACCCTTTTAAAAGTAACAAAAAATTCTTTAAAAAAGGCATAATGGACCAAATTGTAAAATACTATCTTGAAAATGGAAGGAAAATGTCACAGTAAATGAATATTCTCCAAATTGGTTAGTCTAGCTTAAAACTTGTGTCCAAGTAATCAATGTGTTAATTTAAATTAAAATGTAATCAAAATTTAGCATCTTCTAATGAAATTTAATTTTTTTTAATTGCTTATCTTTCAAAAAAAAATAATATGTAAACATCTCTGTGTTATTTAACTAAATATAATCAGTTAATATTTTAATCATCAGAAACAAATAATATAGAGCTATTTAATTACATCTCTTTAAAATAATAAAATGAATTACAATATATACAAAGGATGTGTAGAAAATGTTCTACCAATTTACTCCATGTACTCCGACTATAGATGTCGTCTCTTTCGATATAAGAACTGAGTAAACTTTTAAGGTATACTGTAATTGTATAACGTTAGAGAATATGGAATCTTTTTGTTTCGAGTAGAGCGTTCAAAAAGTTATCTTGCTTCGGCAAAAAGTTTAGAGTAACAAATATTTGAAAAATTGTAAAATATAGTAATAGTTTTGATAAATAGTCTTACTCACAATTAAAAAAGAAAGCATTTCATAATATTTGTTATTTAAAATCAGATATTTTGTATTAACTCTTAGTGTTTAATATCTTTCATCCCAAATAATTTGTATATAGAAAGTTCTTTCCCATTAAAAATTGCAAACTTAACACAACGTTGTAATCGTCACTGGTGAAAAGAAAAATTATTTCACACATAATCGATGCTCAAGAAAATTTTAATTTTGGTTTTAAAGCAATGAAAGTTTTTCAGATTTAATTAGTTTGCAAAATAACAAAATTCCTTCAATTATAAAGCCTTGTTTATCGGTTTTAAGATGCATCTTCTAAGACAATCGGTGATAAACTCTGAAAAATCCCATTTAAATTGAATAGTTTATTTTTATCATATTATGCAATATTTAGATTAAATTTACTGATTATGTTCATATTAATTAATTAAACAAAAGCTAATTAAATTTTAACGTACGAATTTACATTCTAATTCAAATTTTATTGATATCTAGAATAAAAATAATATTTTAATCCCTTACTTCCACTGAAGGGAATTTATTACACATAATTAGCTTTTAAAATATTCATTTTTATTAAAAAATGAGAATTACACAAAAAAGATTTTTTTTCATTCAACATCCATTGCAAATTTGCGTAATGCATTTTGAGAAATTCTCATTTTTTAATAAAAATATATTCTGCTAATAATTTATTCTACTTTTAAAGAAAAACTATTAATATAACAATACATTTTTGGTAACGATTCACTGATAATACATGCTTACAAAGATATCAGTTCTATTAAAGACTATCTACTTTTAATCAAATGAAGCTGATAAAAATATATTCTTCCTTTAAAATTTATACTTTTCGTCATAACGTGAAAACATTTCTTTCTGAAGGATTTTATGAAAGATTTTAAATACATTTCAAAATTTATATCAATACTATATAAGCATTTATAAGGAAAAGATAAGGATCACCCAAATGAAAATGAGACTGCTTTGGTTTGACAAAGAATTTAATGGTTAGAGTTTGCTCAGTATACAGAATAAGGAATGATACAAAAAGAGTATAATGGCTAAACATAGCAGCTTTGCAAATTAATAGAGCTTTTCTAGTGGTTTTGAATTTATTTTAAAAAATAAATGTTCAACTTCTTCTATTAAATTCATTTTTGTTAAATTTATTCTTATCATAGAAATATATTTCAACAGTAATAAATTTAAGTTTCATTTACATTATTATAAGAAATTTACATGTAATATATACGTAAGAGTTTATGTTTTAATTTGTCTCAAATACACACGAACAAACATAAAAGCACCAAATACGAAGTATACTAAATAATAATGATAAGCACTAAATACAAATACAAAAGCATTAAAATTTAATATCTATTTATAAAAATGGGGACATTTTTTAATTATAATATAAAATAATCTTGAAATATGATCGTAATAAAATGATTTTTGCTTATTTATTCATAAATTAGTAAAAGTTTAAATTGAAAATTTTATATATCTCCTTTAAAAAATATATAATTAAATGAAATGCTTGTTTTGTAATGATAACATTACAACACCTGTCACTTTATGATTAAATTTTTGTGATTATTTTAAAATTTAATCTCGATTTTTCTAATTTAAACAAATATTAATTTGTTTATTACACAGATCTATAGTAGATGCAGAAATAAAAATTGACTTTATTTGTATTAGTAGTTATTATAACTCTAATTTAAGGAAATAGATATAACGTTAAGATATAGATATGAGAATTAAATTTTCATCTTATTTTTTAAATGTAATTTACATAAGCTATTCTTGTTTTTCCCACTTCCTATTTAAATCAAGATGTCGTCAAAATTGAAAATAATTTAGATCATACTTGTAATAGTTGTTGTTACTCCTATATCAGAATATCATTTCATAACAAAGATTAAGGAGTCATAAAAATACTTCATAATAATATAAATAATCAGCTTAAAATCATGCAAAAAATTTATTCATTTTTTTTTCCTTATTTTCTTTAACTATGTGAAGTTTCAAACATAAATTTGAAGTTTAGACTTTAAAGTTATTTTTAAAATTATTTTTATTGGAAATGAATAATTTTACCACTTTTAATTTTTATCTCGACAATTCTGATTTATTAATTTCGACAGATAGAGTCTTTCGAATTGTATAATGATTTGTTTGAAATTTTCAAAAAATTGAAGAAATATAATTTAGGACTCCATAATAATACCACAAATTTCAAAACCTCTCCTTTTCACACCTCAACTTAAAAGAAATCTAACAAACATGTAAAATAAGAAACAAACCCACAAGAGTTACTAGATTTATTGTTCGAGCAATAAAGATATATCAGGACTTATTAACGCTGAAATTTTCTTTGGTTTTTGAAGATAGAAAACGTATCAAAATTTATGATTTTTGTTTGCATGTTTTTATGAGTCTACGAATTTATAGGCTTTAAAGATATCGTATTCAAGAAAACTTCTAAATCTCAAGTGACATTTTTACGACAGTAACATGAAATCTAGATATACGAAGAAAAACTTATTCCAGATATTTTATTAATATAATATATGTTTGTGGTTCTACCTAACAGTCATTTATTTGAAAATAGTTTACTTGTACTTATGATAATGTTTTATTTGATTTAAGGATAAACAATTAATGAAATACTTAACATTCAATTATTCGTATTGCTAGAATTTAAATAATAAAACTCAAAATTTTACGTTTTTTAAAATTTATTGATTTGTTGCGAATATTTGAATATGTGCATACTTTTATAACAAATAAAATTCATTTATTCGAAAGAAATTAATTGTGAATTAGAGATAATAACTAAATAACATGGAATAGAATGAATTATGTTTAGAAATAGAATGTGTATTCTATTGGTCTTAAAAAATAATACGTTTTATAATATCAGTGTATGATGAATATCAGAATATGATATTCACTTATGTATTAAATATAAATGAGTTACTGAGGGATATAGAAGGAATTTTTACATTTCAGATTTAAATGAATTATCCAAATAAAATGAAGGCATACGATATAAATTAAAGTGTGTAAACAAGAAACATGTCGACGTATTACACGGTTTATTAATTTTTAATTCTATCTGTTTACAGAAGAACTACGCTATTTACTGAAATATTTCAACTAAGCATATATAGGTAATGCTTCAGCACATTTTAAAGTACCAAATTATTTATGTGTACATTTCCTTAGTCAGAATCGATAAATTTCTAAAAAGAATCACATTTAGAATCTTTCTTCGGATTGCGATATAAAATGAAATAAAACTCATATCTATATATGTCAAACTTTTACTGAATTTAAATGGTTCTAGATTTTATTTCTCAGCCAAAGAAAACCTAAGTGATAATTTCAAAAATATTGTGCACACAGATTCAGGCTACCACAAACTTATTTCGTTAAAAATATAAGATTTATATATATATATATATATATATATATATATATATATATATATATATATATATATATATATATA
>BMAW01048093.1:289402-337302 GCA_019974015.1 Nephila pilipes
TATATATATATATATATATATATATATATATATATATATATATACTGAAAATTTATGAAAGAATAATTTAAAATATTTAAAAAGAGAAAAATCCAGAAAGAAATGTAACAATGAAGGAAAAATAAATGAAAATATGGAACCCAGCAAGTATATATATATATATATATATATAACTATTAAAATGCAGCTTTTCATAGTCAATGTGTCCAGTAGTTAAAGCGGAATTTGTCTCCATTATTGCTGTCTGTTATACAATTCCTGTAATATATTAGCTGCTGCATATTTGATGCTTATTTTTTGAAATAAATATATTATGTCAAGAACTTGCCTTCCAAAAATTTATTATACGAGGAGAATCAAATAAGCAACGTAGATTTAATTATGTTCTTACCAAGCAAAATGCCTTTAATGCAAAAGCCTATAAATAGATGAAGTAATTTCTTTCGTGAAGGAAATTCTAAAAGTAAATTAACATACAGATACGTAATTAATCATTTCTGTTCAAGTTTAAAAGAAAGGCATTCACAGCACGAAGAATTAAAATTAAATCTTAAATTTAGTTTTTGATCAAATTAATGCACAAATCATTTTAAAGAAATAAATAATTCATGTGAAAAAAAAAATCAAAATCAGATTTTATATGAACCAGTCCTTCACTGTAGCATATAAGTATCACAGACACAAACAGTTTCTAATGTAAAATCAATAATGAAAATATGTAATATATGGTCTTCAATTCGTATCTTCTTGTGTTTATTCATATAGCTGTTTTAAAAATAGTATAATTTTAATTCCTGACCAAAAAGTATTTGATATAATCCAATCCAAGAAATTCTCAATAATTCTTAGGTTATTTTCCCAAGTATTGAAAGATTATAAAATTTTACATATGCAAATAATTATTATATTTTCATCCATTTGCTTAAAGCATCAAAAATACTTTTGTGCACACCTGTTTAAAAATTTATCTTTTTCTTTGATTTTATTTATCTCCTTCAAGCAAGGAAAAAAATAATGTAATTATTGATATTTTATTTAAAATTTTAACTAAGCATTGATTTTATTTCAACAAAAAACGTATTTCTACAGAAATATTTTGATACTAGAAATTTATTTTTTAATAAGTTGTGAAAAAAGTATTTTATCAATTATTAGATTAAACGAAGCATTACAGTTCAAAAACATGAGTTTTCAGTGCAAATGCTCTCATTTAATGAGATTTATACATTAAATCATATTTCGATTTCTTAAGTAATTTTGATTATTACAAAAATGTTCGTATGATTTAATTTCAAATGGGTACACTTTCCCCATAAACGTGCTAATTAATAACCTGAACTTTTCATGTATTAAACCTAATTTAATGTCTAATCCCGAAAGATACTGGAGTGAAAGACAAGTGTGCCATTGTATCAAAATTATAGAAAACAAGAGTTTAAATTTTATTCGAAGTTTTATAATTATTATTTTACAAAAAATACGAATATAACTCTAAAGCACAAAAAAAAACAGTAAGATATCTTAAGAAAAAATATTATTATGATTCCATTTCACAATTTATTTTTTTTTATATTCCATGAATCTAAAAAATACTGTTATATATATAACAACAAGAAGTAATTAACTGATAATATTTTTATGCATTTCTCATTCAATATAATGTTCAACGAAATTAATAATTAACCAGATAATTCGTTTTATTTATTTCATCAAGTTATATACATATTTATTTCGTGAAAATTCAAATATTTGCATCAAGATATGTATACAAAATCGTAAGAAGAAATGTTGCTTATTATGAAAATGCTCGTTTCATTTTATTTCATATTATTAATTTCTCATAACATATTCACTTTAAAAATTTGAATTCTTATATACTACACCTTATTTAATTGCTCTTTCCAAACGACATATGAGTGAAAGGTGCGAAATTTGAAAGCTAACAGTTTAATTTTTATTCCAGGCTAGGAAATAATTTTATCAATTGTAGTTATTATCAATTCTATCGTTTTATTATGAAAACATTTTCAAAAATAAGACATATTTAAGTACTTTATTTAGAATGTACTACGCAGTATAAGTTTTCTGGGAACAAACAGGTAACTTTATTTTTTTCTCAGAAATTCCTCTACTCTATTGCGTCAGGACCCTGCGGTTAACAGAAGATAAAATATTTCTTTTTTTAACACCTCATCCTTCATGACTAGAACTTTCTCTTGCCTTTGTCTGGGCTGAATAATAAAAATACAATCTGACGTCAAAAACCCTGGGTGTGTCTTCTATGAATTATGATTAACTAACATTGTAATGTTCCTTATAAAATAGTTTTTTTCCTCATTTATATTTTCTGTAGATGATCAATTACTTCTTTAATTTATTTTTTCAAGGAGTAGTTGTTGTTGAATATTTCATCTCACTTCATTTTATATAATCAATAAATACATTTATTTCATTAAAAGTTTTATAAAATCTTTAAATTTATACATCATATTTTGTTGAAAAGAAACTAATAATCTTACGAATAAAAAAATAAACGTGAAATTTTAGAATTCAAGTGTTGATTTATATCGGTTTAATAATAGTCAAAGAAATTTACCTTACATTTATAATGTCCACTAATGTACTTTTTTTAACGGTCTTTGTCCATAAACTTCCGCGTTTAATAATTTCAGAATAATAATAACTTATAACTTAAATGGAATCATGTATTTCATCACGAAAATCAATAAACATTTTCATCGAGGTATATGAAGAAAAATTATATATCTCACTCATAGAAATTACAATGAGTGAGAGAACATACTTGAAAATTTAGAAAAATGTTACAACATTCTCTAATGATAGTTTGGAACTGATTTTTAACATTTTTTTAAAATATTACGAAAAGATATTAAAATCTTATTATTATCTAGTATTTATTTTAATTAACTATTTTAATATCATGAAAATACTAATATTTTCATTGAAGTCAAAAATCCATCAAGACATCTTATGCAAAAAAATATTGTGATTTCATTTCACAGTTTTTTAAGTATTCAAAGGAAATCTAAAAAATATTTAAATATATTTCATAATAATATCTTTTAAATTGAATTTATTTTTTTGTTGAATATATTAATATTGAAATTATAACTGTTAACTGGCTTGTTGTTTTGTTTTATTTTCAGTTTATTTCAATTAAATATTTCTATCTCACAAACTTTCAAACATGTATATCGAGCTATGTAAAGAAGAGGATTTTGCAAATATTATTATGGTTTCAGTACACAACCATCCTTAATATTCTCTAAAATATGAAAAAGAAATACATATTGCACCATTTATTTCTAAAATGTTGAAAATATTATTTTTATTTTGTCGTTTTTACTCAGAATAATGTACAAATAAATGAAAATGTAAGCCATTAAAAAGAGAAGAAACACTCCTTCTTGACTTGAAATTCTATAACTCTTTAAGGAATTACGGTAGGAATTTGAGATTTCCGGAGTGCAGGACAATCCCGGAGATTGGAAAGAAATACAATTTATTTTGCTTCTTTCCCACAAAAACAAATTTAAAAATAAAAACGAAAGACAACCGAATATAAAATAGTTTGTTTTGGCTTAGAATAGAATTGGAATTCGGTCGAGAACAGAACACAGTGGATTTTATTTTAAAGCTATAAATTTAAGACATCTTTTTTATAAATTGCAAGAAGAACGGTAGGGTCAGATTCCACAATAAATATTTTCCAGTTCCATTTATTTAGAAATGTACAAAAACACCACTCATGTGAAAATTTACGATTGGAATAAAGAATTACTTATTTATAAAGTATATATATATATATATATATATATAGAGAGAGAGAGAGAGAGAGAGAGAGAGTGTGTGTTTAAATGATGTATTTTAACTTCAGTGCAATAAGCTTTCGATAACTGTTTTATAAATAAATAACAGGCAACAACATGGAAAGATTCCTTAAGAAATATATTATTATCAATCGATTTGAAAACATGAAGCAGCCTTTAAAATGTAAATTTACTCTATTTGAGTAATAAAATAAATTAGTCATAATACATTTTTACATAAATTGATTTTTGTATTGAATTTTACACAGCACAAGTTTAAAAGCAATGTAAATATTATTACAATTAATGAAAGTAAATTATTATAAAATATTTTTTAACTATACCCCTCATATGGAATTTACTAAGCCTCCTATTTCAGACATATATTAGTCATTTTAAAATTGAATTTTTACATTACTGTTAGTGACAATTATCTTTCATTCACTAAGTTATTGAATTATTTACATAAAACATCATTTTGAAATGGATTATATTTAATACAATGAGTAGCTTTTGGAGCTTTTATTTTGAAGCTATTGTTTCAGTATAATATGTTGACTGGTTTGATTATAATCATCACACTTGAATTGAGATGCAGGTTGCAAGTGATAGGTCTTGTATCTGTGAGACGTGATAAAATCATACCAGACTTCTAAACTGTACAATCCCACAATAAAGTAATATCCTATGATATTCAATGAATCCTTGCAGTTATCAGCCAAGGCGCAAAGAATGTGCAAACTTGCTATCGAAGGAAGTACGGAATAAGTGAGCCAGACTTCTACCATGACAATAACTGATGCAAACGCTGTGGATATACTTTTCAGCTAAACCTCTGAATAAAACCCTAAATATAGACCACAACTGCTCCAGATCTGTAACATCCACAAAAGCAAGACTCGTAACAAATAACTACAAGCACATGAAAGTTCTACATAATAAGTCAAGATCTTATGTCGATTGTAGATATTGCCCGGATACTCCAATGACACCAGAGATTATTTATAACTGTCTAACCATTTTACCGAATCTATTTAAGCTTCACATGGCTCCACACACTTATTTACCGTGCCTCCCACGCAAATTTCTCTACGGTCCTATGACATCTAATTTAGGAGTTGCTGACATTCAGGCCATTGAGACAATCTAATAGATTCACAGTATTATCCTCATCCACTGTGCTGTACATTTGAAATTCCATACCATTCTAAAGTGTAGCCACGTAGGCGAGTTAGTAGAGAATCTGTTTAATTAACGTTGAACTACAGGCTCCAAATATTCCTCAACTAAAATTATCATGTGTTATGTGGGTATTCTGCATTTTAGAATTATTTGAACCTCTAAGTCTTCAGTGTCACAATGTGGACATGAGGCGAGTGATACAAGATCAAATACTATCTTCATTAATGACTTAAATTAATGAGAACACTCGTATGTCTTCCAATGGTTAACTCAATAATCTGAACATCATGTTACTTTAGTACTATATCATGAACTTTAGAAAGAGTTTACTGAAACGCAACAATTCGCATTAATTCATCACACTTCTCAGAGACCTATCACACACTTATTTCGGATTTGGATCCAGAATTTTCAAAATTTAAAGATTAAATGAATTTTGCACCAGTAATATTATAATATATTATTATTTAAATGACAATGAAGACACAAAAATAATTTTAATAAATCAGAAAATGTATCTTAAATTTTTACAAATAGTGTATTTCTCAGTTTCAACATTTTTGTTGAAAATTCTGTTATTTTAAAGTTGTTTTTATCAAAGTGTTTGTCAAACTAATATGTGATGGTGTATGTTATTACTCTTACAATTTACTTCGTGAAACTGTTCATCCAATTTATATTTAATCGTTGATTAATACAATAAGGACTAATTATATCTAATTGCCTTAAATTTTTTTATGTTAATTACACACAAAGAAAAGAAGATTTTGGGCACTGAAAGTAAAAATTCTCCTTCCTCTAAAAAAGAATTTTCTTAAATTTAAGAGAATAGTATTACCACAAACTGCATGTTTTGCATGTTCAAAATTTAACTCAAGATCAATCTTAGTTTAACAAATTACTATTTGACTAAGTTCTTGCATTTGAATATGATACGCATTTTGTACAAAATAAAATATTAATTTAATTGAAAACTTAATATTTTTCTTCCTTTTTTTTTCTTTCTTCAACAATCATTTGGAATCCTCAAAACCAGAGAGGCAAACGTTGTAATTTTTTTTCAAAAATAATTATATACGTTGATAAAATTTCTTTTTCACTTTAAGTATTCCCAGAATTTTGAAAATCATGAAACAAAAACTAATACAATTGTTATGCATCTTTTTCTAAAAATGAAAGAGAAATAATTAAATAATATTTTATTATCCACTCATTTCATATTAAATAAATGTTTATTTCTTATCAATAAGTTCTGATATAAGGTAGCATTGTTTGCTGATATGTGAAATATTAATTTTAAACTATAAAGTAATCATTCCTAACATCTGAGAACAAATAAAAATGTATCTTTTGTTTTCAATTATGGACTTATTAAAACATGCTTATTATCCCATTAATAGTAGGAACATTTCTTTAATAAGAGGATTTATGTGTACATAAACTATAAGAAACACAATGACATTGAAATGCTGGTATTCGATACATTTCATTTTTTCTACTCTACATATCTCACTCACAAAGAAATCCTAAAAGATTTAGGCATATAAAGTTTTTACTAAAGTTTTTTTCTTTTAAAACAAGCTTTGGAAATTTTCAAATTTTTACTATGTGCAAATCTACAAATAATACCTATGTAATTTTTGCATTATTTCTGAATGATAAATATATTTGTTATGAAAATAATTCTAGTTTCAATAACATTAGAAAAGAATAAAGAAAAAAGAACCATTGCATACCAACTATACAAAATGTAAAATAATATTTTGTTTTGTCTCATTCAAAATTAATTATGCTTTTCAAAAATTGTAATACACTTGAAAAAAAATATTTCAAGTAGCAGATTATTTTATGAATACAGAAATAATTTTTTTAATATTTAACAATTTTTTATTTAGGAATAACTGTTTAACTTGTATTTAGTTTACTAAACAATTTAATCGAAGTTGCGAAAAAAGATAATTAAATTTGAATGAATTTAATGCCAATATGACTAATCTTTGAAAAGTTTTAAACACAGTCATTAAAAATTGAGTTATTTTATAAATTCTAAAAACCATAAAATACATTTTCTTCTGTAATAAATCTATAACATCAATTATAGAAGAAAGAAAAAGCTCAAAAAACTCAAATCAAATTTCATTCAATTCCAGCAGATGAAAAATTTGGTAAGTATCACCATTGTTACAAACGTCTTTAGGTTTGCTAAATTGTAGTATATAAATGAGTTAACTTTGATTCATTATCTTTTTTAACTTTTATAATAAGAATAAGATTAAGTATTTTGTATGCATGAGTTATACTTTTATGTGCATAAAGAATTTTTCAAAAATAATAACAGCAATGAAAATAAATGTTTTAAAGACTAAAATACTAAATAATTATTTTTATTCTTCTGATGCCCTTTCTTGACTTATTCCATATCATGAATTGTGTTTAAATATACCACAAAAAGAGAAGCATATTCACTGCCTAAATCTCTGATGATATAAACATAATAAACGAATTTTTAAACATAGAAGGATTTATGTTTAAAAAAATAAGAGGAATATTGTTTAAGAAAATAAAAAGAATTTCAATGCGTAAAATAAAAGAAAAAACTTAGCTTAAGAAAGAACAAGGACTATTTTTGTTTGAGACAGAGAAAGATTTCTTTACGAAAAAGAGTAAACTTCCCCTTGTGACATTCCTTATGGCCTTCACACCAAATTTCATGGCTGGCGACAAAGTGACGAGATCGATTATTTTTCATTATCACAAATACCGATCCAGACATCAATACTATGATTTATGGAATTCAAATACTTAATAATTCTTTCTAAGGGTTTTAACTCAAACATGACAATGACATTTACTATATACACTACTATCCACTTAAGCATATTCTTTTTCTGAAGAACCCGCATCCGTACAGAAACGAAAGAATTTGTCACGCCAAAAATTATGACGAATAGAACATTTCTATTTTCATCCAGAAGAAAAGAAAATGCATTGATTTCATCGATCTTTACTGTCAGTTAGTTTCTATGAATGACGTTACTTACAATTTCCATTTTTGTTGTACACACATTTTTCAGAATTGTGACATCGAATAAATGAAAGTATTGCAGATGCTTCTTTTTTATCATACAAATGGAATGCTAAAATTTAAGATAAAACGATATTATCGTATTTATTTATAAGAATACAACATTGATAAATTTTATTAAGTATTCAGGAAAATGGAATTTCACAGTTTATTTCACTTGTAATAAAATATTTGATAATTTATGAAGGAAGAACGTTTCACTTTTCATATTTTTATTTTGCTTTACATAATTTAAAATTATGGTAATTATGGTATGACAGAATTCATTGCAGACTCGTATTTGTTGAAGCAAAAGTTTAAAAATGTTTAAATTTTAATGAAAGCGAACTTAATCTTCCTTATTTTTATCAAAGCATTGATTAATTATAATGCATGAAAAATGAATTGGAATTCCACAATTTATTCCACGTCTGATGATGTAGCGAATTATTTGCTAATGTCATAGGTTACAATTCAAGCTTTTCACGAACGTATTTCAAAATTCTATTTAAATGAAAGAAATTCAGAAATTTTTCATTCAATACATACTTCTGAAATATTCTAATTTTAATTAGGAGGATGATACATACTTTCGAAATATTTTAATTTTAATTAGGAGAAAATACGTTTTACTTTATTACAGGAAAACAAGATTAATCGATAATTTTATATCTCAGCGGAAATTAACTATATTTTTCATAAATTTTATTATAGGTTAGCAAAACATAAAATACAACACAATTACATTCAAAATGAAATGTACTCCTTAAAGTAGGTTTATGTATTTAAAATATTCACAGATATGTTTAATAATTAGAACATGAAATAGTATCATATTATATTTAAATTAAGATTAATTTTTACATTGTTCATCTTCCAAAAAACAAAGAATTTTTACTTCAAAAAGAATTCTTTACTATAATTAAAAGTTATTACGACATGTAAAGTTTTAGATTTTAAAAGTAAATTTGAAAGCCAAATTTCAGTCCTTATTATAAATCAACAATTTATTTTGAAAATTCCATGCAATATGAATTATTATTTTTTATCTCTATATTGAATATTTCATATATAACTTAGAAATTAAATAATGACTTTAATTTTAAAATTTAATGTTGTAAAAGCTTGGCTTTTACATAGGATTCATTATAAAGTAAGAATTATATATAAAATAACTAATTATTACTTTATTTTTTGTGCAATATTTAGTAAAAAATACAATTGCTAAAATTCTAATTTTAAAACATTTTTTTTTTATCAGATAAGCATTATTTTTAGGGGAACCTCTCCTCTTCCATACTAAATCATTGATGGTTGCCCAAAACATAGTTCTTGTCATTAGCGGTTTTATTTATTTTTAAAAGAAAAACTGTATTTGCTCATAGCTAATGTAATTAAAAAAGATAACTATTTTGCGACTTAATTAATTACAATTTCACTTTTTCTTTGCTAATAATTCTTAATTATGTAAAAAAATGAAGAAACTTAAAACTCGCATACACTTCCCACCCCCATTAAAACGTCCGTACTTTAAACATGTGCAATATTTTAGCTATTCGTGTTTAAAATTCTCTTTCGGTTTTATCTAAAAATATTAAATAATATTTTTCCTTCACAAGTATTTATGAGTTAAAAACTGAGAAATTCAATTTCAATCTACTGAAAAACTCTTGGATTATATTTAACTTTTCCCAATCATTTGACATATATATGTGTGTGTATTTATTTTCATGTGAACAATTTTTGTGGATGCTTTAATATTCATTTAATGATCTTTTTAATAGTAATATGTGTGTGTAAGTGTGTGCGTTTATGTTTTGATCTTTTCATACTGTTTATTCTTATACCTAAGCGTTTTCATCATGTGTTCAACCTTTTATACATCATGTTTAATTTTTTTTTATTTCTTACATGTATTACAACATAAGATCTTACTTCAAATTTAAAGAAATATTTTAAGAAGTATTATTGAACGTAATGGATACCTATTTCTTTTTTAAAAAAAATTAGTTTTTTTAAATCTATTCATAAAAATATAAACCAAAGCTTTGCATATAATTATAAGTTAGATTCAATTTCTTTCATGACATCATACTTCAAGATTATAATATTGAATAAAAACAAATTTTAAGCGAAAAATTTAGTAACATTAATACACATTTGTATTGAGTTTTTGTTTTTATTCGAAGTCTTTAATACCATTTCGGTGTTCAGTAAATAGTAATAAAATTTTAAAAGATTTGAGAAGCCATATCTAATATATATATATATATATATATCTTTCATTATTTTCTCAGGTATTTGTCAAAGACAGCAATATGTTCTATATGCCACAATTTAGTTCCCTCACTAAGCCAAGACCCCTTACTACAAATGGAGAAAATGACGTCATACTGAATGGTGTTCCAGACTGGGTATATGAAGGTAAGCTCTATTTTACAAATTTTAGGTTTTTATAAATTTTGGAAACAAGGAAAAAAAAAAGAAAATGAAAGACAAGATATCTTAATTATAATTTTTTAAAACCAATATTTTCCAATTAAATACCCTTCATCTAAAAACTTACCAATTTAAAACTTTATATATATATATATATATATATAATTCAAAACTATTCAATTAAAAATATCCAACTAAAAAGTCCTTTAATTAAAAACTATCCTTTCAAAAAATTCTTTTAAATAGTTAAGAATATAAAAAAGAATTTAAAACACAAAAACAGTACAAATAAAAGCTTTTTATTTAAAAATTTAAAACTTTAAAAACAAAAACATACCCAAATCTAAGTTTTTCCAAAAATAATCAACTCAAATCACGACAGATGCAAAAGCCAAAATGCAAGATCTTGTGACATGTGATCGAGAATTACAGTGCAATAGATTCAAGGATGAAGAAAAATGAAATTTCTTTTAAATGAAGATTTCTAATATTATGCACTGGTCCAGATAAGATGTGAATATCAATAATACTTAGATCAGTTGGGAATAAAAAGTTCCAAAATAGAGAATATTTAATAAAAATATCATAATGAATACAATCATGAATAGAAATCATATCCAATGGAACACAAAAAACAGAATTTTAGTTGTTAAAAATATGTGGAATCCATTGCATAAAATATGTGTCTGTAAATGTATACAATGTAGAAATGTTTTAAGACATATTCACAGATAGATCACTAATTTCCTATCTTTATAATCCTAATGTTGTGTGGTGGATTTGTTTTTCAATTGAAAGATTTTAAAATTTCACTTAAGTCCTGAAAGGCAAAAGCCCTTATGTATAAGACTACATTTTTTTAAAATGTCACAATTCGAAAAGATATCAGATTAAACTCTCACTCCTCAAGATATCAATATCAAAAATTCATATTAATCGATTTATAAAATAAAGATCATTGTCATAATATAAAAAAACTTTCTAGATGTCAAATCCAATTTACATAATCATATTTTAATATCATCCAGAGTGCCATAAGAACTCCTCATCGAAAATCTTAAATACATATCAATAAGGGCCATAATTAAAATTATTGAGAACATATTTTTTTTCAGAAAAAATCTAATGGATAATCACATTCTATACATTCTCCTATAAATTTCTTATCATTATATATATATATATATATATATATACTTTATATATATATATATTTACATTATATATCATTATATATATATATATATATATATATATATACTCTTTATAGTTGACTTCAAAGCAGCATAATCAGACGATGTAAAATCTGCATAGCAGTCAAGGGAAATTATATTCTCTACTAAAAGTTGGATGTTTCTGGCTAGAAATCAGTCACATGGATGTTTCGGCCTTCAGTCACATTGTGTTTCATACGACTATTTCAGCAAAGTTCCTTTTTTACAATTTTGATATCTTTTTTGGTTAATATTGCTAACATTATTTATGTTTTTATGTTTTGGGGATTTTATGGTATTATTTTTGTGTTGATTTGGAAAGTTTTTGAACAACGTTAAATTGAAAAAACCATTTCGTCCTTAATTTTTGTACACGAATGTATGTATATATATATATATATGTGTGAGTGCGTGTGTGTGTGTGAAAAATTCAATTTACGAGTGTCTAACTTTTTTAAAATTAATTAAGTTTAATAGCAGTCTTTTCAAGGTTCAAACTAAACTTTCCTTTTCGAACTTCGAGAATCTTACTTATAAACTTTTTGAACCCTATTCATTCCTAAATTAAGTAAAAACTCCTTTTCCTTATGAGTAAAATTTTTAGGGTTCAGTCTAGTTGTCTCTTTCATGCAACTGGTACTTGCTATTTAAGACACGCAACTTTGCACGCTGCTTCATCCTGGCGTGGACAATACCTTATAAATATTAAATTGCATAAACATCTATAAATATGCTTCATAATCAAAGAAGCAACTTTAGTAAAATAATGAGGAAATGCAGTTTCAAATGGCATCTACTAATAATTAAAAAAAATTGTTAAAAGTAGACTATTCTTTGTTTTTATTAACATTTCGAATAACACCCACGCAGTAAATATGAAAATGCAGTACAAATTACCTAAACAAAACCTAAGCAGAAGTACAATTACCTAAGAAAACATCTAAAAAAATTTGTTTATCCATTACACCTTTCAATGTCATTTACTTTACAATGTACGTCATCGTATTTTTTTAAATATATCATTAAATAAATTACGATATTTCTGACTACAGCAGGTATAATCTGATTTCAATTAGATTTCTTTTAACGAAATCTTGACAAATTATTCCTCTACATCTAAGCCTTCCACGAATGAGATTAATCAAAAATAAAATATTCCTCAAGTTATTGATTTTGATCACGCTAGAAAATGAACCATTTATAAAAATTAAATCTCTTAATCAAATTCACGCAAATGGAAATTTTATCGATTTTTTCCACTGTTGAATAAATCGTTGTAAAAGTTGTCAGTCAGATTATGCACCATTTAACACTTGGCAGTTTGTACACTTTCATAAAAGCACTTTCCATAATTGGAAAAAAAGTACAGTGCACAAAACGAATCGTTTAATGGCTAATTTTGCTTGAAGGGATTAAACATTCAAGTCAAATTAAAGAGAAATGTCTTCCATTTGTAGATTACTGTTACATTAATAGTTTTCTTTTAAAAATTGCTCTGATTTCGCAGCTAAAATGTCTTAAAAGGGCCTTGTTTATTTCAAATATTTTCGAGGAAAAATTAATTTTCGGTGAAATAAACAATAAATGAAGAAGCGAGGAAATTTAATGTAGGAAATGCTTAAAGTGTCAGCTGTCGTGTTGGAAAAAAATGATTTTATTAAAGTTTTGTTCCAAACTATTTTTCTTCTTATTGTTTTTGTAGTTATCATTAGTTCATTGTTTATTATTATTTCTTTTTAATAGAATTACTTTTTTCAATATTATTATTATTATTTATTATTTGCATGAAGTAGAAATGTTTGCCTAATTTTTGAATCAAGCGATGCAATGAATGATTTCCATTAAAATTTTCTATTTTTCTAATGTTCTAAATTCTATTAAAATTTTCTTGCTTTTATTCTTTTTAAATTAATTTTTTCCAATTTCAAATTTCCTTTCAGAAATTGATTTTATTTTGATGGTGTAAAAGAACTTAAGACACCAAGTTATAAGTATTTAAATAATAAAAAATAGCCCGAATGTTGATAGAAAATTCGAGTACAAAACATTTTCTAGCTTTCTTTGCAAAATTTTAATTTCAAGAAAACATTACTCCTAAACATTACTAAAAAATATAATACAGTTATCAAGAATTAAGGGATGACCTTAATAAAGTCTGCTACTTTCATCGCAGATCGTCAAAATTGCATCATAATTAAAAGTTCAAAGGAAATTAAATAATGAAGATAACTGATGAATTAACTAAATTAATATGGCTAGTTAACTTATGAAATAATTTTTCTGATTATTGATTTCAATCTTTATTCACACTACAGATTTCTCAACCTGAAAAATATTTGAATTTTACGTTTTACAAAATTCGACTTCAGTGCTTAGGAGTTATAGGGGCTTTCAAAATAGGCTCCCTAATGTTAAATGAGTTTCTCCTATATTTGACAGTAAAAAAAAAATGATCAACTCAACATTTTTCAAAGCTTTTTGCATCTAACGATAGAAAAATTTGAATTAATAAACACACAGTGCTTTGCAATAAATTGAAATTTCTGATATACAATTCTTGTGAAAGAAGCCTTTAAAATCATAATTCCTTGAAGTTTCCTCCAATAGTTAATAAATTACATAAGATCAACTTTACAATTGGAGTTTTCAGAGTCATATGGAGCCGTATATTTATTTATGTATCTTAATTATCAAATCACGTATCATGTACATTTAAAAACCAGAGAAAATATAAACATTTAGTGCAAAGTAATCTCGCATATAATCCCCTGATAATTTTCTTCGAATGTCTTTGGTTACAGAATCTCTGGATTTGAATGATACTTAAAACATTGGCTATTTAGATGATTCTACACCCATAGCTACGTTAATAACCAATCAATCAAATCTAAAAACCACCTAATTCACTAAGAAATCGGAATTCATTGGGAAATTTCAAATATTTTAAGAGTAATGTGAGAAAAATGGAACATCAACATTTCTAAAAAAATTCGTTTAGCTTCAAAATATTTGCAATAAATTTCACCCTCGCTTACTTATAAATCAAGATAATGCATTTGTCCATAGGTATTAGGAAACCTTAATTTCTTACAAATATATATTTTCCATAAGATATTCAATCAAAATTTTTAAGAAAAATATTTTATCAATTTTTAAAGTAATTTTCATCCATTATAAGCACGAATACATACACATATTGAGAGAGAGAAAGAATGAAGGTAAAGAATATCAAACAAAAAAAAAAATGAGCTTCACTTTCAATAATAATAATATATATATATAACCAGTTTTTTTTTACACATTTCAGTATTATCCATATATAATAGAGTTAAGAAAATGTTGTCAAATATGTAGGGTGTTTACAAAAGAATATACTAATTTTGAAGAGCTACAATTACAAAACCAAAGACGTTGTGACCATTTGAGACAAATTAAATTAATGACACTTTATTTTTAGAACTCTTTATGCTTAATATGACCACCTCCAGAAATCCGAATGATATCCAGTTCGTGGTAGATTTCTTTCCATACTTTTTTTCGACATGTTTTGTCGTTTCAGTTTGAAGGGCTGTTGTTATTCGCGTTTTCGGTACATCAATGTTTTTCGCATCCGCTATGGCTTATAGTCAGGATCGCAAACTCACGTCCGGCGTTATTTCCATCGGGTCGTGAGTTCAAGCCCTGATGCACCAAAATGTGCCATGTAGCTATCTGATGCATGTTAAATCTGTAAAGGTCCCAAGTTCCCCCAATGGCGAGGTGAGGAAGTTTGTACAGTGATGTGCCAGCCCAGGTATCCGTCACTTGACTGAGATTCCTAATCACGAAGTCCGTCACCAATAGCCCTCGTGTTGCTTCTAAATGTTTTTCGGTAGTGGTGGAAAAAAAAGACTTTTATCTTTTAAATAGCCGCCAAGAAAAATCTTAGATAAATTAGGGATTTAGGATGGGGGATTACTGATTAAGAGCAATGACTGTATGCATTTAAACAGTAACATCACGCATGCTGAAAAAAGTGGGGGATCAGTTTTACTGTTTACCGATATCGTTCGCGTTTCTGGTGGTGATAACAATGCACATTAATAATTACATAAGCTTTTAGGTCTTATGTTTTTAATTTAATTTATCCAAAAAGGTTGTAATCTTCAGTTTCATAATTATAGATCTTCAGAACTGGGATATTATTCTTTAAACACCTTATGTAAACTAATTTCTATTAAATCATTTTATATTTTTTGGATAATGTCAGGTGATATCTCCATGAAAAACTAAAAAAATAAAGGGGGAACCGCAGTCTGTTTTACGAGGAAGTACAGTAAAGCTTTAATTATTACTAAGAAATAATCAAGATACTTGGATAACATTCATTATGCATATTAATTTATCCCTATGTGCATAATGTTCTAAGTTATAACTATTAATGTGGATTTGTTTGGTTTTGTGAATCCATAGATTGAAGAAGCAGTTTTAATTATCATCCGAAGGAAAAGTAAATTTTTAATTATTACTAAAACGCAATCGAGACTGAAACTTATTTTTTATTTACCATTCTAAGACTTCTCTACATTTAGTCATTCATCCAGAGTCATACATTTCTTCCAGCTTTTATTGATCTTTTGAAGGCCATCTTTGTAGAACTCTTCATACCGAACTCTACTTTCTCCATACTGAGAGTTATTTCAATCTATGGCTTCAGGAAACTAAACAAATGAACATGAATAGCTGTTTATTTACAACAGTATGTATATAAGGATAAGTTAATATTCAGAATAAATTTTATAAGGATCAGTTAATATTCAGAATAAATTTTATAAGGATCAGTAAATATTCAGAATAAATTTTATCTAAATATCTTGTTTTTGTTTCTTTGTAATAATTAAAACTTTACGATTTGCATAATGAATTTGTATCATTGTGTGATATTCCTCTATTTGCTAGTTACTTATCTATATTGTCATTTTAAATATTGTTAATGTTATTTGATCTATTTCTTTGTTTTAAGCTACATATATAGGTCCCGTGTTTTATTTCTGAGGTGAATAAAGAGCTGGTTATCTAAATTTAAAAAATTCCGTCATGATAGGAAAGTATTAATGTGAAAAAAATATTAATAAAAAAATATAATGATGAGTATCATAATGTCATTTAAATACATTCCTATTATTCTCGTTCATTTTCCACAATGTTCGTTTAATTAAAATCAAGATTAATATACAGCCCAAAGAGAATCAAGAGGAATATGATTTCTGAATAGCATTTGGGAGATAAATTTATTCTTGTAAAGCTTTGTTGATCGCGTTGATTAAGTTATTAATATTCATACTTTATAAATAACTTTATCTCGAATTCAGTACATTCTCATTCAGAGGCCCTCTATAGAATGCAATAATTTGCAGACAGAAGTTTGAATAAAATTCTGCATTTAATTTCATATGTAAATAAATAGGTAAAGAAGAACGAGTTTTTTTTTTTTTTTTTTTTTTTTTTTTGTTTTTTGTTTTTTCACTTTTTTTTACATAGAAAGTGAAGAAACTGGAAATACCTCATTGAATCAAAGAATAGAATGAGAAGTTGTTTTTATTCAAAGAAAACCATTGTTTGCTACAATGTTAGTGAAAGTTACCTAAGCTTTGAATTTTTTCATAATGTTGACATTTTATATACTAATTGGTTTAATTTAAGAGTGACAATAACTAAAATATTATTTGAATTACATTATAGTCTACATAAGTAATTATACATAGTTTTAAGCTAGCATAACCATAAAAACATTTTCTTACATAAAAATTATTACATCTCGTTTCTTACACTCAAACTTTTGTGTGTTGATGAAAATCCAAAGTATTCATTTTTTTTTTTTTTTTTTTTGATAAAAATAATCATTGAACCTTTTTTTTAGTAAAGTTTTCTTTGAAATGAAAGAAAAACCAAAATTGTTTTCCAACAAACTTTTAAAATAAATGTTTTCATAAAATATACGTTTTGCTTAAAATACGAAAACAAGTTTTGCTTATACAAGTTAAACAAGTTTTGCGTACGATTTTGTAAACCAGCTTTCTTTTTAAGCTTATGTAAATGTTGATACCTTGTTTTAGAATTTTACTGGTAAGATAAAAAGCTCATTTAAAAAGAAAAGTAATTTTTTGTTTTATTTCACTCTCATCTCCTTTATTTTTGCCTTAAAATTTATGTCCTCTATGTATCACAATTTTCTTTGTTATTGGTGCAACCACGTTTTATAAAAATCAATCAATTGATCGTGTGTAAGCAAAAATAAATAAATGGCGACTTTTGGTGTTCTTTGAAATGCAAGCTAAAAAGAAATTTTAAATTACTGTTTTTGTCATAACTATACATGTATGTATGTATGTATATATACATGTATAGTTATGACAAAAACAGTGTATATATATATAATTAAAGTTTCAAAATCAATCACATATATTAAGGGTAGCCAGCTACACTCTCTTCAGAAGCCACACTTCAGAAAGCAATATTTGAAAGAGCCGTTTATTCCGTTTATTCAGTGCTGCCAGATAAAAAATTTGAAATATTCTCCAGATTACACTTTATTTCCCCCCAAAATTACACTGTTTTGTTTTGTAATTTTTTTTTTCAAAGACAACTTTTTCATTACAAAACGCTTGTTTAACTTACGAATTTTGGTAGAAGGTGTTACAGAACAAAAATAATTTTAGGCCAAATAGTGTGAGTGAAGATTAATCTCAATATGAGTATTTCACATAATAGTGAACGTTTGTATTCGACTCTTAAATTTGGTGGAAATAAACATCGGTATGTTTTAACTGGTTCGCATTTAAATGAGCTCGCCGTAACAAGTCATCAACTAAACATAAGGCAACTAATTGTTAAGATGGAAAGCATTCGTAAGGCGTCCACAAGAGTACAACTTATTTGTAAAGATTTTTTTTACAAAATTGTTTGACAGAATCTGTACAAAATTTTTTGTGTCTTTTCAAATAACATTATTAAGTTTCTTAATTAACAAAAATTGAATTATACCAATTACTTTTGGACACATCGAGCAGCTTAAATTTTCTAATAAATTTATAAAAATAATTGAAATACAATAATTTACTTTTAAATCCTGAATACAACATCTGCATTTATTCTATCAAAAGTTTATTTCATGTCGATTTTTTTATGAATTCTTTCTGTCATGCATTTGTACTATTATTAATATTAGTATTTTCATTGAATTTATTCATATCATTCCAGAGGAAATTTTAGGTGCAAATAACGCCATCTGGTGGTCAGACGATGGAACAAAAATAGCTTATGCCTGTTTCAACGATTCAGCTGTCGATTTCATCAACTTGCCAAAATACGGCGATTATCATGATGTTACAAATCTTTATCCTCAATTTAGAAGATTTAGGTATCCAAAGGTCAGATTTTTTTTTTTTTTATTTTAAAGATTTTTTGATAATTTTACTCTAAGCAATTATGTTCAAAATTACAAATGGATTTTCACAAATTAAATTGTAAAGTATTTAATAGAAATGATTTGTTATCAGGAACAGAATTTTGCCGGTAGTAAATTTATTTAGCAATGACAGTTAAAATAAATTTCTCACAACTAATTTTTAAAATTTTTTTGTGGGAAAAAATTAATATCTATAAGAGTTACTCAACTTTATCACTATATTTGAACTCAGAAATTTGTAGCAGGCATTAAAATTTCCTTTTGAATCCCGTAGTGCTTAATAAGCAAGACCTACTATTAAAGCGTTTTATATAAAAAAAAATTTAATTACATTTCATAAATATGTCTCTATTTACAAACTTAATTTTCAAGTTTAAAGAAATTAAGAAATATATAATTTTATAAGAAATATTTTACCTCACACAAAAAGTAGAAATTTTTAATTTCTCATTCAAATCAGTTATTTAAAAGTTTAAGAATACATATTTTGATAACAAATTATCCAGTTTTTAGAAATGTCTTATAAGAAAAATAGCATGTATTATGGAGGAACAATGAAAAAAAATCTGTCAAAAAAAGAGCTAATGCTTAAAAATTGATAAAAATACTATTTTGAGCAAAATTTTAAAGTAAATAATTGAAAACAAATAATTAGCAAAAAAAATTCTGAATAATTTTTATTAATTTATTCAAAAGAAATTTATTGAAAAAGTTAAAATAAAGAATATTTAAAATACGTAAAGAATAAAATGTGTTTTCAAAGAACATAAAAATATATTTGACATATAGTAGAATTGATTTTAAAAATTAAAAAGCTAATATTTTACAAGAATTACATTTAAAAAATAAAAACAATAAATAATAGAGAAAGAATAAAATGAATAATATTTTTAAGAAGCAATAATAAATAATATGAATAAAAAGAATAAATTTAAATATGAATAAAATTAAAAAACTTAAAACGAATATTTTTTAAAAATAAATTAATAACTCATAAACTTATATTTAAAGTAATGCTCCTTTTTCCCATCCTCTTTTATTCCTCAATACTCAATTACTTTAAATACTTTTTGATCAACGATTTTCAATGATATACTTGATATTTAGATCAAACAAATATGCAATAAAAAAAATCTAACTTAAAAATAGCTGCTCTTCAATTTAAGAAGAAAAAAATGTTGATGTAAAAAAGAAAGAATATTTATTAATAAGATTTTACATTATTAAAATGAATTTATTTAATGAATACAGAAGGAAAGCAAATAAAAATACATCAACTCTCGAAAGATAGCAAATAAATTTTAAATTAATGACGTTTTTAATTAAAGTCGCAGACAATACAACCAATAAGTCTGAGCTTCTAATACAAGAAAAACTTTCCAAAAGGTTTTTATAAGTACATTTATGCTTACATTCTCAAAAAAAAAATTTTTTTTTCCTACCCACATTCTATTTTTATATTGATTGACTCAAGAAAAGAGATGAATGGAGAAAAAATATATCAATAAAAGTAAAATAATCACCACATTTTTCAGTGAATGAAATATTTATTTAATGTAGCTAGAGGAAAGATACATGCATTTCAAAAGGTAAATTGATTTTTTTTTTAACCTAGACTAATATTTTTCTCACTCGTGATTTATTTTTTCATCTATCTGCATAAAGGGAAGTTAAATAAAATGTTTTTCATAACTGAAAAACTTTGCATGAACTTTAATTAGACTTATTTCTAAAAAGAGAAGAATTATTCAGTCTTAAAATTGAAATAAATTCAAAGATACAAGAGCTATGGATTAATTTATTTTAGTAGAACATTGTTTGGGCACATTGTTTTTATTATCTATACTTTTTGATGGATTATTAAGACTGGAAGCGGGGTCGGTAACGGATTGTAATAGACACACACTCACGTCCAGCGTTTTTTCTCTCCGGTCATGGATTCGAGTCCTGATGCCACCAAATATCGAACGTATGTCAGGACTGATACTCATTAAATCTCACGAGGCTTCACATTTTCCCTATGACGAGGTGTTGAAGTTTGGATAAAGGAGTGAAAGCTCAGATATCGTTCCTTGCCAATTGACTGAGAATCAAAATTGATAACAGCCTTCCTGCTGCTTCGAAATGTGACATTAGTAAAACAATAAATGAACCAATCACTAAGACTGAAAATCTGTAAGTCCAAGTATCTAGACAAAAAAAAATTTCAACAAAAAAATACAAATGTAAAATCAACGTATAAGAAAGTTTTTAAAATGTTTCTATTCAATTTATAATCAATTAAACATAATTATTAAACTTACGAAATATAAATTTTAATTAAATGGAAGAAAATTATTTGAAAACGAGTTCATAATTTAAAGACTTGCGCATTAGAATGATTGATGATGTGACATACAACCCAAATGTTACATGAGTAAAATTTTTAGTTCGTTTAAACTAACTCTGTGCAATGAAAAAATTGGTATATTATCGTGAAAATTAGTATTTTTTATTTCTAACTATTTAATTTAAATATTTCAAAAGTTCATGAAATGAGACTGCAAAACGTATCATAAGTGTGATATTTTTCTTACATGCCAGTATATTGCTCGAAATTACTCAACATGTAATTCAGCCTGTTTAATTATAACTTATACTCCGTGAATGTAAGTTTTAGTTCCCTCCAGTGCAAAATGAAATTAATCCCATTGATGTGAATGATTTATATTCAGTTAATGAAACTATATGGTTTCATTCATTATGTGAGATACTTAAAATTAATCGCATAATAATGCCGAATAAAATTTGACATTTAATGTATTTGAAAGTTCAAAAGAAGATTAAAAGTGAAGATATTTGACAATTTAATAAATGGAGAATTAACTTAAAGCCATGCAATTTCAAATTATTTCGCGGAATTGCATTATGAGATTTTCAAAGTCAAAATTATATGATTTAATCATACTTATGTCTTTACGGATAGTTATAATTATATCAATTAATTTGATTTACATCATTCTGGATAAACCCGGTAAGAATTTAAGTTTATTGTCGTTTCGGGATCAATTCTAATAGATATCACAAAAATAAAAAGTATATTTGAGAGTATCTTTTCAGTAACATTTTTTAATTAGTCTTTTTGAAGACTAGTAGAAGAAAAATTTCAGAAAATTCATGCAAAGTTATTTTGATGATATAAACAGCATTTCATAACCTAGTAGTCGTTTAAACTAAATGTTAACATCAAAGAAAAAAAAGAAGATTATGAACTGTATCAAATACTTTTTTCAGGATGTGTCATAAAATCAAAAATAAATCATACAAAGAGGCACAAATACTAACGTAACTGAAAAGAGAAAATAACTGTTATTCAAATAGATGAACTTATAATAGTAAAGTTTTCCATTGGAATAAATACATACATACACAAGAGTTCAATTAAAGCGATATAATATATATATATATAAAACAGAATCTCACTTATCAAACGATTCTATACTATATATCAGACGATATATCTGCCTCAAACAATCTATATATATCTATATATGCTATGCTATTATATCTTCTCTGCTCTTTATATATATGTGTATGTATATATCATTTGATATATATATATATATATTTCTGTTTTGTATATATATATAAACAAATCAGAAATTACTCGATTACTATAAAAATCATATGAACAATTAAGAAAGATTTTTTTAATTAAGAAATTAAGAAAGACAAATTATTACAAGACAAAGCAATTAAGAAAGACAAATTATTCAAAAATGGAAATTAAAAATGTAATTTTTTACCTTGGACACAGTAAAATATTAAGTGGAATGATTCACTGAATGTATAATCAACTTATTTTTTCATCTGTTTTCCTATTTTATATTTTCTTTGTACTATCTAATTGCATCCTAATACATTTTTCCAAAATCTAAGTATATTTAAGGAAACAAACTTATTTTAAAGAAAGAAAAGGATGTTTTATAGGATTCCAAACATAATTCCTGTATCTCTTCTAATCAATTTAATTAATTGGATAATCTAATATATTTCCACAATCAAGCTAATGTCTGAAACCGTACTTTGAGTTGTTACATATTTTTTAAAAATATGTTTTGTTTTTGATTCATTTTTATTAATGCTCAAGATAGGAAATTAATTCAAATAAATGAGTAAATGTTTGCATTAATCAAATAAACATATAATGAAAACAGTAATAAACCATACACGACTAAGAACTATATTTGTTACTTTTAGTATCCAGATAAAGAAGAAAAATAAATTAAATACTTTAATTAAATGAAAAAGATCTGTCACGAAAAATTACTTAAAGGTTACTTGTTTTTGTGGCATCAGAACGCGAAGCATTATTTGATATTCAAAGCAAAAGAGTTTTATTCTTTTTCGAATAATAAACAGTGGACAGAAATGTTGTTGTTAAGAAAGTATCACAATTTATATAACGATAATGAAAATGTTTTGTATTACACAAAGAATCATCGTGTTAAGCGAAATGTAACAAAATCAAAGAAAAAACTAATTAAACCAATTACTTCCCTTTTTTTATATTGCTAGCCTGTATAGCGATAATAAGATAGAAGATATAATAATAAAAGACAAATATGTCTGCCTTTATTTTATTTTTACGTTTACGTGCAGATGCAAATGAAGTATTAGCAAAAAAAAAATTAAGAATCAAATCTCTAAGTGTATATATATTACTGAAAAAAAGTAAAAGACAGCATTTACTTTACATGTCGTAAAAAGAAAAGTGTGGCAGTGATTCGCATGTCTGCCTACGAGCATTTTTGACCCAAGTTCGATTCCCGATGGCTTCAGTTTCGGTAGCTGGTCTTGAGCCAACTCAGTCCATTATCATTCCGGAGGTCGATGATTTTTTCAAGAAGTTAACTAGGAATCCCGCGTTTGGCACACTAATAAGCCTGGACATGAGCTAATAATTCACGCCTTATAAAAATGGGCTATGCTGATGGCACCATAAGCCCAGGCAAGCATTAATTTAACTAGAAAATGAATTATTCATCTGGCATGTATCCGACCGAAACCGAAAAAAAATTAAATTGGAGATTGTTTTTAAGGCTGCAATATAAAAAAGAAAAGAAAAAAAAAAGAATTATTAAATCAATTTGTATTTAAACTTTTGATTTACAAATAACAATTTAGCTTTAAATGACAAAATTAAATAAACTTTCTATAAAAATAAATTTTTGTGGGAAAAAGGATTTCTTTTGTACAAAACATAGTATATATATATATATATATATATATATATATATATATATATATTGTATTTTGTTTCATCATATATTCATTTTACTAAATCAATATGAAGAGTAAATATCACGAAATTCAGCTTCATAATAATACTTGGCACTTCAGTAGTGCACTCTAATAATTCTAAGTAATCATAATACAATAGAACATTTACACTATTTTTTTTTATGAAATTTATTTTTTAATTTGAATTCTTTAATTATCCTAGGAAGCATGGAATGATGTTACAGCAAATGAATGTATCTTAAAAGTGGAGTTTTACATGAGTTGAAACAAGATGTCGCGATGTACTTTAAGAGACTATAACTTTAATAATGTTAACTTTAAGAGACTATAATTATACATATCAAATGTGAAAGGGATTTTTAAAAAAGAATGACGAATTTTTCTAATAATTATGTTTTGAGATTAAAAAGACCCTCACTTGCATTTTTGAATATGTTAAAAGAAATCAAAATATTTTTTATTTATTTATTTCGCTTGCGTACTTTTTTCGCTCATGCAGTGAAATTGTGTATTTTTCCTTACAAGATCTTAAATTTTGATTTAAATTTATATAAAGAGGTTGTTGTTCATTATGAAAGTGTTAGTAAATATTAAAGATAATGCATGAGTCAATTTGTACTAAGTGATGAAACTAATTTTCCACATTTGAGAAGTTTTTTGCATGGGAATAATAGATCAAATAAAAACGCTAACTAGAATAACGTTCTAGCTAATAATTTTGCCCTAGAATTAACAAAACATTACTTGGAAGAACAATAAGAACATCTAATTTATAAAAACATATCTGTGGACAGATAATGTAATTTATATCCATTCTGATGAAACCTTTTAATCCTTGATCAGGATTTTCCAGATACGCAAAATATTATGTGTGTCTCATAAACAAAGATAAGAACTAAATATTTTTGAGTCAAGAGAAAACTCGTTTTGTTGATGATGTAAAAGAAAGAAGCCAACTTATTACCTAGAAAATTAAAGTACAGTAGTAAAAAAACATGAGACAGTTTTATTAAATTGCAGCAATTTCTATTGCGACTGGACAAAACTGATATCAATGTTAATGACTGAAAGGAAAATAAATTATGGTGTAAATTGATTTATTCATTAGCATAACTGATATAATTAACTTCTAAAATGGAATTTTGCCGTAATAGAATACTTTTATTTCGCATTTATGCAGAACGGGTGAGATTATACATCCCGAATCTACACTGGTTTGTCTAGGGGAGTAATTCCATTACCGGATTCTATGATGACTTCGTATCAATACAATGACGATCTTGAAATTTTTTTACTTTGTTTATTAGAAGGAGAGATTGAGGAAATATATTTACAAATTACTATATACAGGTGATTACTATAAGGAATAAACAGTTTTTCGGAGACAGATAGATGGTGGCCTATCAGTTTTATCCCATATCGGCGATGGGCATTGGAACGAGCGCTGGCGTTCGGAATTCACCTTCAAAGAGGGAAGAGCGGAGAAGAGAAGCGGAAAGAGGGGAAAGAGAACGAAAATGAAATGTCGCTCAGTTTAGTTCAGGAATAGGGGGCGCTGCACGAGTATCACATGAAGCTGTTTCGTGGTGCCATCTATAGAGTAACTGAGGAATTTATTTACAGTACATTTGAAAATACAATTAATGCTTTGATAATTAGCTGGAAAATCCTACATTTATATTTTCGTTTATTAAAATTAGACTAAATTATAAATTTCGTAAAATCCTGCATGAAAGATTTCGGGTAAAAAGGTGTTAAAAAATAAGCTCCGCAAATGTTAAGTGAGTGTTGTAAACATTTGACCAACCAATATTTCTACATGTTTGGATGTATCACGTCATAAAACTCATAAATTCTAAATTTCCTTTAATTCTCTCCAATATTTTCGAAATTAAGATTAGAACTCGCGGAGTTTAAGATGTCGTAAACCAGTTAAAAAATTTTATTATCAGTCCCAATCACCACGCGGTGCTTAAAAAAAACAAAAAAAAACAGTATGAATCGTAGCTAGAAAACTATAGTATATAGACCCCCTTATAGTTTTTTCCGAATATCTCGGGGACAAACCAGTGGATTCAAACAAAAATATGAGCATAAGCTATTGAGACAGACAATACATTACCTAATTCTCAAAAAAAAAAAAAAAAATCTGATTTTATAATGGAAAAAAAAATTTATGGTTGATTAACCATGTTAAGTAAGTAAATTAATTAATCGGTTTACACCGTAGTTTGTCCCCTTAGAATCAGTAACATTGATACCAATTTTATCCAGTTGCGATGAGAACTGAAAATTTAATAAAAAGGCTCCGATTTTTTGACGACTTCACACTTGATGTTGAGTAACCTCTATGTCATTGAATTTAAATTAAAAGTTGTGCTATAAATACTTATAGATATAAGTTTTCCTTAAAAGGACGCTGCAATATCCCATCAAACTTTTCCCACTTCCCCCTCCCCTTTGTAATAATTTAGCCTTCGGAGATAAATTTCTTTTGTAATGTTACAATGTAAAGTATAAGATAAAATTTATTCATTTGTCTCGAATGATTTTCTGGTTTCCTTTTTTTCATGAAAATCACTTCAGAAACGCACAGAAGTATTTTGAAAAATTTAGTATAATTTTGCCTCATTCCAATAAATTAATTTGGCTTTCTTTTCCATCGCACTAGAAGCAACACGAGGGCCACAGGCAACGGACCTTGTTATGTTGAACCTCGATCAAGAGACGAGATACCTGTGTTGTCATCCCCTCTCCTACACCATGCCAAGTGGAAAACTTTGAGCCCCGATATATTTAACGTGCATCAGCCCCGACTACACGGCTAGTCTTTTGTGGCCAAGGATAGAACCCGCAACTCAAAGAAAACCGCCAGCCGCGAATCCGAAACCATGACCATTAGACTACCGCGGCCCTCAATCAATTCAAAGAATATATGTTACACTGTTTCCTTAAAAACAGTTAAACCAATAAACAGATTTTTCCCGTATAGTATAGCTGATACTATAAAGTCATGGTTTTTTTCTGCTTCCTTATTAAAAAATTGAACGAGGAATTCCCAAATAAATTGATTCATTTGATTAATCAACACGATAAATTTAATTAAAAGCGTTCAAAACATAATAATCATTTATTTTAATAAGTATTACTATCACGTGCGTCAAAGTTATAAAAATTATACACTGTGAATATCATTGCTGCAATCTTTTTAAACATGTCCATCGTAATTCGTTCGTATTGAAATAAATAAATAAAAAAATTTAAGTCAACATTTGTCTTTATTTATGTTTCAAAACTATTATTTTCTAATTAAGCACAGAATCTCAAGTATGCATTCTTTTTAATCCTACAGGTGCGCTACAAGTAATTTAATTTTAAATCTTAGGATTAAATTACCTACTTGATCTTGCGCTTCTTCCAAGATCAAAGTGATGTAGCGCCATCTATTGAGGATAAAGGATGCCAAATCATCATTCACAACTCCGAAAAACGATATCGTTAAATATGCAAGAGAGAGCGCAATTGAATAAGAAAACGCTCCTTTTCCAAATGTATGGCTTTTCAATAAAATTCGAGACTGATCATTTTTCTCGAGAGTTTTCAGAAAATTGCCATTGAAAAAATATACTAAAGGAGAGAAGTAGAATTTTTTTTATTGCTTCTTTTTTTGGCTGAAAAATAAGCGAACTAGTTTTATATTTATGTGGACTAAAGAGATATTTAAGCTCTAAGGGCCTGAAAAATATCTTTCACAGGAAATATTTATACTTTTTATCCGTTAAGATTGAAGGGAAAAAATTTTAAATACATGCATATATATATATATATATATATATATAAAGCTTTTAAATTATATTAATTTGTCCCTTCATTTCTTTAGTATCTATCTTAAATCATTTGTTTATTTATTTCTTGCATGCAATACATCAATTTTAAATAAGATTTGTGTTGATTTTAAGTTCTTACTAAGTTTCATATTAAGGTTTTATTTTATATCAGAGTTAGTTTAGTTCAGTTTTTATTAACGTCGCACTAGAAGCAACACGAGGGCTAATGGCGACGGACCTCGTAATTTTGAGTGAGTGACTGTGAGGTTTTATGGCGCAAGAGCCAAGATAGGTTATGCTGCGATAAACATTTGTTAAAATGAATTAAAATTTATAATTCTATAACAGAAATTCACAGAAAGTAAAAAAACAGGTTAAAATTAAAAATTCAAATTTGGCGTAAAAGGCCAATATGTCTTAAAAAAAGCAAATGTTATGGTGGCCTCGTAATTTTGAACCACGATCAAGTGACGAGGACGATACCTGAGCTGGCACTCCCCCTCCCCTTCCTAACTTCCACACCACGCCAACGGGAGGACTTTGGGCCCCGATAGATTAAACGTGCAACAATCCCGGCTACACGGCGGGTCTTTGGCAGCCAAGGATCGAACCCGCGACTGAACGAAAATCGCCGGTCACGAATCCGAAACCATGACCACAGGCTACCGCGGCCACTTATATCAGAGTTAATGCATTCACAATTTGAAATTTTCACAAAACATAAATTATAGCAAATTAAAATATTTAATAAGTGACAAATATAATGAAATGTATGTAATTTTTCTTTTCCAATCACCGAAAGTGTAATTAATTCCCTTTACATAGTAAAATAGCTTAAACTAAATCTTTAATTAAATCCATTCTTATTTTGAACTAAAGTAATTCCAGATTTTCTGTAAAATAAAACATTAACACAAGAATGACTAAGAATTAAATCGTGTTTATTTAACTAAATAATTTCCGAGTTCAAAACTTGAGATGTACAACAGAAATAACTCTTAGTTTGGAATAAACAGAAAAGCAACAGAAATGGGGGGAAAGCAAGTTTAAAATAAATTATTTCGTGAGATAGAAAATTACCTCAAATCCCGATTCAACATAATTCCAAATAAAATCTTTGACAACTACAATAGTTATTGTTAGCAGTTATTTATTTATTTGAATATCGGAAATGAAAAAGGTTGTGTGTCTCATTAATAGTTTGAGAGTGCATAAGATCATGGGAAATACATTCAGACTGATTCAGTCTGTCCGCGCAAAGCGGGTTTTTCTTGTTGGATTCTAATATTTTGTTTTTCTGACCACTATAGCTGGATAATAAATGTATGAGCTAATTGGAAGCAGATATATTACTACAAATATAATTTGTAAAATAGTTTTATTTATATAATTAGCTTGTATGGAAGTTGAAACAAATTAATAGAAAGAACCGCTCTCCCGTTATTAGTGACTTTTGGATTACTATTCAAAAAAGTTATTTGCGAAGTTTTACATATAAAATATGCGTGCACTTCATATTATTAAATTTTTTTCCGACATCTGCTGTCTGATTGAGGTCGGTTAAACTTCTAAAGTCGGTCTTCCTGACAGTTTTTTTGTACTTTGTTCCAATAAATTGAACACTTTGTCCCTAAATAGAAATAACTTTATGGGTATAATTATGTCCAATAATTGTTAAATTAATTTTATTATTACTTTAAACATTATTATTATTGATACTTTATATTTTGAATAAAATACTACAGATCCTCGAAATTTTTAAATGTTAATTTCTTTTACTTAACAATTATCATATTTCTTTTTAACTCTTGAGGAAAAGCAGAGCCAAAATATAGTCTCACATTTACAAATTTAATACCGGAGCCTAAAGCCCGGGACGGTTCTTCAGAAAGCGAGCTTCGCATCTGTCCTATTACATTTACGAATACCATTATGTACAAAATTAAAAATCGTAGTTCACTTCGGCTCTTTGCATACTTGCATGAGCAATTTCAGTAAAAGAACGGCTCGCTGAAAAATGTAGAATTGATGAAACAGAATAAAATCATATAAACCGAAGCAACCAAAACAAAGACGAACCTCAAGCTTTTTTTTTTTTTTTTTTTTCAATTTATAAAATCGAACATTGAATTTTTTTTAATTAATTGAAATTGGCTTTGCTAATTTCATTTGAACATGTTCCAACATGTTTTTTTTTTCCTATTAAGTTCTCGAAAAAGTAAAATTATTCAAAATAAAAATTCATTAACGTAAAGTAAGTGCCCTTTCGAACCCTAGGCTTCACAGAACAATTACTATCAATAAATGAAAATACCCTCTTCAAGTTGCTGATGCATTTTTATTTTCACAAGCAAAGCATTAAAAAGTACAAAGACATTTCTATTGTTAACGATAAAAAAGAATACAAATGAACTATTTTGCAATAAAAGGTAGTTATTAAACTAAATATTAAAGTGAGAGAACAAACGTAAAATTGTTAAAGTAGACTCTGCTATTCTGTTCGGATATTAAAATTAAAGCAGATGATAAAATATTGATTTAAATATATCTTAGCAATGTAAAATATGCCTTAAGCAAACTAAATTTAATTATTATAATCATAATGTATTATAAAGTCAATCTTTTGATCCCAGCATCATGTATCTTTATTTTATGCCCACGGATTTTGTTGACATCATTTGCTCAAAGTAACATGTTAGCACGTGTTGATAAATTAGAAACTTAAGAGAAATATATTCTTTTATTACCCTTCTACAAAAAAAAATTATTAAAAAAAAACCAGTATAACGTTATTGATTTTCTAGAAAAATTTTCGTATCATACATAAGAAAATAAACAACAAAAAATCAATTTAAAACTAATATCGTCTGCATCACACACAAATAATTACACAAAATGACATCTATTAATTGTTTCGACAGAAATTTAACAATGATTTTGATTTTATTTACAGGCTGGTCGAAATAATCCTACGGTTAGACTCTGGGTAATAGATTTAACAAGGATGGATTACGCTAAAACAGAAATTGTGCCTCCAGAGGATTACAAGGGAAAGTATGTCTATTATTATATCTATGAATAACAGAATTAATATTTTTGCTTCTATATATCGATGTATTATGCGTATCTTTCTGTAATATTCAATATAAATTTCCAGTGCCCAAATAGAAATTGTGCCTCCAGATGACTACAAAGGAAAGTATGTTCATTAAAATTATAAATAACGTTAAATTAATATTATTTATAAGTAATATTTTATTTAAGTTTCTAATGCGCTTATCTTTGCTAAGCGTTCGCACTATTCACTGTCTAAAATCTCTCTCTCAACCTGAGATATGAATAATCCAGCAAATCAATCTCTACTTTTGTTTGCAAAATTTTATTAGTTTTTGCACCCAATATGCACACATTTGCTACATCGAAAGTTATAGTTTATTCTTGCCACATCATTTAGTTTCTACTATAATAAAAAGAAGTTGTAATTTAATGTTAATAAATGTAGTCTAGACTGTAATCACTTTCTTATAAAATAAAGGAGGGAAAAAATCTTACAAAGAAAAAACAGCGTGAAATTCTTCAATATTCGTATAAAAAAGAATTGCATTTTTTCGATTATTCAATCTTTTAAAAATATGTAAGGTCAATAGAAATTAAACTCTAATAAAATATCGATTTTATATAACAATTTTAACTCTCTCAGAGAGTTGGAAAACAAAAGCAAAAAACACTAGAGTAAGTCTTTAAACACGTTTTCTTGTAAATTTCATTATTAAGAAAAATTCCGCCGTAAAATCTTCTACTTAAAGAAACTAAATGTTAACAGTTTAGAACAATAACCAAACTGAATAAATATCCATTATAATTTTAAGCAATTAGACAATGGTATAGTCTCAAAGGAAGAGAACTTCTTTTAAACTTTAAATTGCGATTTTTAAATTCGAGTTTCCGCAACTTTCAAAAAAAGCTTTGCAAAAGTCTGAAAAAATTAAAAGGTTTAAAGTATTTCGTACATATAATTATGAAATGAATTCCTGAAATTTTTAGCCCTTCCATTAATTTATCTACTGTTTTGTTGATCTGATCAATTCTGATTTTTTTTTCTAGAGAATTTTATTTCACTTCTCTTCAATGGGTAACACATAACAGAATTGCCGTTACATGGTTAAAGCGCTTTCAAAACTCATCATTGGTATCTATCTGTGATTCTGCTGGGCTCACCTATTTTTGCGATAATGTAAGCATTAAATCTCTATTTTTTTTTTTCAGGAATATGCTTTATGATTGAATTGGTGTGCCGCTAAATTGTATGTTAATAAGTTATTATAAGTATCAGGTGAAAAGCTGTTTAAAGGAATAAATAAATAAACCCATCTTTGTTATTTTCTAAGCTTTTGAATACATAATATGACATAAAATGACAATATACATAATATGAATACATAATATGAAACAAATTGACATAAGTGAATTTTATTATTTGACACCTATTGTGATACACTACGGACAATCAATATTCTAAAGCAGGCTTAACATAGAAGGGTGAATGAAATTTAATTATCAATGGATATTTTTTTCCAAGAGATTGATAATGTAAGAACAAACTGAGGACAAAAAGAGATTAGTTTACTAGACTAGTAAAAACTTTTTTCCGAATTTCGAAAGAGAATCAGTATCCATGTTGGCGACATCAAACTGAGTACTGACATGCAGAAAGGCAACTCCACAAAACCTATTCCAAGGCAAAGACTGATGGACAAACTCTGTCACTGGAAAAAGAAAAAAGTACCCTGGTAGAATTTGAGCCAGAGTATAAGACCATTTTATTCCACGAATGTCATAAAAACGTGTCCTGCAGGACCAAAAGAAACTGCATTGGCATGTTTCCCATTCACAAATGCACTATAAATCAGGGGTAGGTAACTTGTGGCCTCCAAGTGGGATTTTTTTGATTGAATTCAAATCATACTAAAGACACTTCTCAATTTCCTTCATATATTTTTGTTCATTTTATTGATTTATCAATAAAATAAAAGTACCTTATTGTCTGCTGCAGTTAAAATTAAATCAAACAAATTGCTAGTTGATATTTTCTTAACTTTTATATAATTTATATTTAGACCCATTCTAGGTTTTTACTTCTTTCGAAATAAAATAGAAATAGGAGGGGGAGGGGGTGTAGTCTTGTGATCTTATTACTAGCCACATTAGAAATGTGTGACCTATAGGAAGAACATATAAGGTTTGGTACTTATTGAACAGCCGTCAAAAATGATTAAAATTTATCAATAATATATTATTTTTTAATTGTTCTTTCTTCATTAGCGCTGCAAAGGAAGCTAATAAAAAATTTAATCTAATCAATTACAATGCATTTATTTAATATTATTTGATTTCATTTCAGTAGCCAATTTTAATCATATCCACCGCAATCCGATACAAAGTACTAAAACGATAAGTTAAATTATCATATATAAATTCAAAAAATCTTACTTGCAAGCCATATGCAAAAAATTGAGCAAACCTTGGAATAAAATTTCATGTAAATACCTATCGCCTCTTCAAATTATTTTGTTTTAAGAGTCAAATTAACAATTTGATATTTTTCACTTAGATCACTAAAAGTCCATGCCAAACTAAATAGTCTATATCATATTGTTATAAAATTTAACGAAAAGGCTGATTCCCTAGCTAAGAGCGCCTTACTTCAATGGATTTAACTTATGTGACATAAACTTTTCTAGAGACTTACTCAATAATTAATACTGCCACCTACCTTTCTTGGCCTTTCACTCTGATACTGTGGCAAGCAGCCGAATGAAGCCCTCGCTTCTGAAGCTGTTCGGGACCGGAAGCCTATAATACCAAGCAATTTTAAACGGTCACAGTCTTGAGATACCTCAAATTTGAGAGGGGAATAAGATCTTCCCTCCCCCCGTCTGTAGAAATTGTAATCCTGAACAGTCTTACCCTGAACATCTTTTCTGCTTATTGCTTTCCAGGAAGGACTTGATCAAACGGCCACTTCTTGTCTTTGACTTTTTTTTGTGTGTTTTGGGGCTCATGATTTTATCTAACTCATTGGCTAGATCATAGCCTGTTGTTGCTAATCCTATTTGATCTAGCCCATTGGTTAGATCAGATAGGTTCAGCAACAACAATCAAAATTGCTTAACAACTATATCTCGTTCAAATTTACTAATTTTTAAAGTAATGCTTCCTCTTCTCTTTTTGAATAATTCTGTTCAATACGAAAATATCAATAGTAGATTAATTGCATGATAAGGTATCAGTAAAAACTTATGCAAATTCTTAATGAACAGGCTGGTGAGAGATTTCCAGTAAAAAATTATTAAAATTAGTTACTTTGGGGATAAACCCAAAAGGGAGAATGATATTTTTGTCAACTTAAAATCATCTCTCTCTCTCTCTCTGTGATGTTTCTTGACTCAATTACCTGACTCAACCAAGATTATGTATCTCTAAGCTAAGAAAATAAATCGTAGGAAGAATAATAAGGATATTAAGCAGCCAGAAAAATTGGTACCCCGATTGGTAGCGTGTGTCTTCCTCAAACACGAACACGTAGAATCGCTACAACACGCAGCGAAACATACCATAATTCTTGCAGGTTCACAAATCCGCAAGGATCTCCATCACCTTATAACGGGATAATAGAGATCTCTTTTGTATAGCATGTTGAAAGTCTTCCCGGATATACTCGATAATGTTAATGTCTGGATATTAAGTGGCCAACATACTGAAGTAGAATTAGAAGTAGTCATGGAGACACAGTTGAACGCAACTTTAGATGCATTTGGTTTTACATTGTCCTATTAGAATTGACTAAGCCTGGAAAATTGTATACAGATCATGAATGAGTGCAAGTGATTGAAGAGAATATTTACGTACTGGTCACAAGTCAGAGTCATTTACAAACTTGTCTGGAATCCCAAATCAACCACACACCTCATACCGTAACAGAGCCTTCACGTGATTGAAAAGTTCACTGTTAACATGCGTAACCATTCAATTCATTGGTGTTTTTCCTTACTCGTGCACATTCATCAACCCGATGCAATTGGAAAAGCAGCTCGCCAAACCAAGCAACATGTTTCCAGTCGTCTACAGTTTAATGGAAGCGCATAGCTTTGTGAGTGAATTATGATAATGTGAAACAGTCTTACAAACAAAGTGAAACAAATATTGTCAACCGCCGATGATTCTGCTTTCCAGGGTATTTTTTCAACCATGCCGGTTTTTACATAGTTTATGTTTTTCTGGGTTTCTAATACTCACAATACACTCTTATAATGGTCGAGAGCGAAATTCCAAATTTTATCTCTACCTTAGAAATATTTTGATCTTCCTCATTCCTTTTAATAGTTTATCTTCGTTCAATTAAATCATTATCACATACCATCGTAGCAACAGAAACTGATCCAACAATTACCGAAACTACTTTGTATGTTATACAGGTGCATCCAGTTACGTTGACTGGTTGATTGTATTTCTCCGTTTTTTGTATGCGCACGTCTGCACCAATTTTTCTGGCACGTCAGTTTATATTTTCTAAAAATGTAAGAAGTGACGCCATATTTAAAAAATCGACATTTTTATTAAAGTGTGAGTTGGCAAGTTTCTGCTCAGATTTATAAAATTTCAATCACTGCATATTTAAATAATTTTGCGTACAATATTGTTAGCCCAATAATCAAATGATTAAATATTCATGTGTCACGCAAATTATAAAATGCTTAAATTCAATTCAAATTGAGAAAATATTATTAGAACGCTTATCTTTAGAAATGGCAATTCTCAGATTAGATGACAACGGATATTGGATAGAGTAAAAATTTGCTGTTAGAAGCAATTCATTCTGAATCTACGTCAAAATTTATAAAACTATCACGAGTAAAAAGCTAAGAATGTTTGAATAGGCTTATTTCCGTAAATATATGGCATAAATTCGGATCGAATTATTAAAGGTTGAATATAATTCAAAATGAAATCAATTGAAAATTTTGAAATTTTTTTAATTAAATTTAATCAAGTGGCATGAGCATAGCACGCAAACTGACTGAAAAATACTGCTAAGGCTTAAGGCTCCCATCTACCGGCCCTTTTGATTTCATGGTCGTAATGATAACCCTATGGAATTTCTGCTACCATTCTTAATTCTTCACTATTTTACTCACTTGAATACAATAAAATGCATTCGAAAGAACAAAAAATAATTAAGGTGTCTACAGAATTACATTTTTCTTCCGATTTTTCAATATATTTTAAAAAAAATTTTATATATTGCAAAACTCGCAAACGAATCATTAAAATGAGAGTAAAAATATTTTTTTAAAAAAATAAATTTAGAGAGAAAACATAATTTTTTGTGTCCTTTTGAATGCACCTCTTTTTTTTTTTTTTTTTTGAATTCAATTAGATAAAATAGTACAGATTTGAAAACGGAAATTGAAATTCTGTACGACTAATATTATGTTCACAAAATTAAAGTGGCCGACAGAAGGGAGACTAAAACCTGATTGTCATTTTAGCAATGATTTGTGTGTCAAAATATTTTTAAAATATTGAAAGTTTCCTTATAACATAGACTATGCTTTTTTAAAGAACCTTCCTCGGGAGAGTCATGGTCGTGGATGGATTGACATCCAAGATAAACCAGTATTCGGCGAAGATAAAAGATTTTATTTCATCCGTTTACCTCTAGCAGACGGGAAGGCCGGATATTTCAGGCATGTTGCTATGATTAACACCAGTGTAAGTACTGCGAATGAAGACATTAAAAGGGATCTGCAGACCATGGTGTGTGAGACTGGCGAGTTCTGGCTTTTTAAAATAATCTTTCTCTATCTCTATTATGCTAGTATCTTTACTCTTTGTTTTTAACTTCTTCAGACAGTAGATGCCTTCTTAACCAGGCTTCTAAGTGCAGCCCTTTAAGTTCAGGAAATTATATATATATAATTTCCAGAACTTAAAGGGACCTAGTATAAACGTCCTATATATATATAGGACGAGAGTGCAATTTTAATTTCCATACAGTTCAGAAGAGAATAGATTAAACTCTTTAAATCATTTAGTATAAAAACGTTACATATCGTGTGACCTATTTAATGATATGACAGTAATAATTATGTGTGTGTTCAAGATATTTTTTTTTCCCATTCTTTTACCTTAAGTACATTACAATGATTCATTTTAACTAACCATTCCTTCATCCGGCTAAGTTGGATCCGTGACAATCGGTTAAGAAGGCTCCTATTGTATATATTTTCCTTTATGCTTTTCTATAAAAGTAGCACAGCTGTAGAACTGAATGAATGAAGGCACTCAGTATGATTGCTCTGTTCAAGCAATTTAATTCTTCCATCTTTGGAAATAGGTTTAGCACCGTCTTGATATGGATAAATAA
This sequence comes from Nephila pilipes, assembly GCA_019974015.1. Classification (NCBI taxonomy): domain Eukaryota; kingdom Metazoa; phylum Arthropoda; class Arachnida; order Araneae; family Nephilidae; genus Nephila; species Nephila pilipes. The sequence continues at coordinate 327,116 of BMAW01048093.1, forward strand.
TTCAATAAAATATAAATATTTTATCTGAATTTTTAATACTTGAACGTAATGAGACTTCATAACAAAAAATTAAATTCGAACGTTTTTATGTAGTATACAAATAAGGTATTAAAAACGGTCGCCAATAGTTCTCGTGTTGCTTTTTAGTGTAATATCAAAAATAATCACAATCAAATCAATAAGAAACATAAAAAATTTTGAAGAAAAGAACTTAGACTAAAATATTTTGTAATCATAAATGTAAATAAGTGTATATATAATATTATCTATAAAACTCAGTAAATTAGAGCTTAGAAACTAGAAAATAGGAGATCAATAAAACAATAGTCTTTAGAATGTATTGTAACAATAATCTTTGCAATATTTTCACGTATCTTACATCTTACATAACTTAAATACAAAAGATGGAAAGGAAAAGCTTGAAATACTCGAAAACTTAACTTCATCACGGTTTCAATATGATCTTAAATATATAGCGTAATAAAAGTTAAAAAAATAAATAAATAAATAAACGAATGCTAGACTTCTTGTAAAAACATAATTTACAAGGGTATTAGATGATTTCTCATGATTAATTATTTCTCATTGGAATATTTTGTAGGAAGAAAATGAAGTCATAAAAAATGATACTGTGTGCTTTATAATCGAAGTTACTTGAAAAGTATCATACATTCATATAAATGCTATAATATATTCATAGTGAGCAATTTTAATACAATTTAAAAATATCAAAGCATACAAATATGATTTTATTTTTTTGTTAAGTTACGATTAAGAGGTAATGCAATAATCAAGTAAATACAATTTTATGTATTTTTAAAGTGTGATAAATATACTTAAAAATAAAAATTAAAAACTGTTTTGTGTAAGCTAATTTTATTATTTTAAAAATATATCTAGAGAGATTTTTTTATAGATCTTTTGCATAAGAAACTTAATTCAAATATATATAAATTATTGTCTCCATGTCTAAGCTTCAGATTTATTATTTATTAAGGAAAAACTGGTATTTTTATTTTATTATCGTCAAAAAAAAAAAAAAAAGAATTCTCAGAAATCACAAATGGAATTTATTATTACTGGCACTTTAGAAATTTTGAAGGAATTATAAAAGATTAGATTACCAAATTAAGCAGTTCTTCAAATGAAAAGTATTTTGTACAAAATATTACAAAACAAACTGTTTATAGTGTTTTAATCATAATATTAAATTCAATCCTACAATTAGTGAAAAGTATTTTAATTTCAATTGTCCTATTATAAATAAATAAGAATCAATGTATCGTCTCTTTTATAATGTTGATTTATTTCGAACTTTTTAAATTTTTTTTATCTCGAAATATACAGCATTTTTTTTATAAATTTAGAATGGAAGAAAGACCTTCTTGACTCATGGGCAGTTCGATGTCACAAAAATATTGGCGCATCACAAAGAAAGCAATAAAGTGTGAGTATTTCTTAAAAATACGTATTTTACATCAACGATTCAAACTGTGGCCCTCATTTTTATAAAGCTACATGAATGACAAGAAAGGAGTATAGTATGCGAGGGGGGAAAAGCCAAAGAGACATACATGCACTATTTTACAAAAGAAATTCTCTCAAAAGAACATTACTGAAGTAACCTGACAAGTCTAAAAACATAGGGAATAGATCCAAAGATTTGTTTGCATGAGTATATTAAATGGGATAATAACTAATTTTAATTTTTAAATAAAAGAAATCCTTGCATCCCAGTTATTGTTAATTCCTAAGCATGATTTAATGGAAAAGTTTATGATGAATAGGAACTACATTACGACTGTGATTATGAATACTATATATATATCAGTAAAATATTTTATAAGGATAGAATTGTTAATTGTTTTTAATGAGGTTCGCATAACATTTGTTCGAAAATTAGATTTTAATGCATTTTGAATACCATCTCAGTAATTGATTCTCCATCAACAATTCGATTTAGAGAAACCTCGCCGATTGTTCTTTTAATTAATAGCTATGTCATGTTCAAAATACCGAAATTGAAGTTGAAAATTTCAGCGTGTAAAAAAAAATTTAATTGAAAGACAAATCTAAAAAAATATTACTTAGAGATATCACATTTTGAAAGTATATTGAAATTTAACTCATGATGAAGGTATATCAAACTTAAGGTGATAACAGCGATTCACAAGAGAAGGGGTAACGAAAATTACGTTTTTAAACGATTCAATATAAGATATTCATGGATTTCTCTTTTTTTCGTTATTAATTCTTTTCTTCTGATATTTCTAGATATTACTTAACAACGCTGGCAAGTAATCCTAGTCAAAGGCATCTGTTTTCCGTTACTGATATGGAATCCGACATGCCTAGAACCGAAGAGTGCCTAACGTGCGACTTGGGAGATGATTGTACTTACCATAATGCAATTTTCAGTCCCGGTGCAAAGTACTATATTCTAGAGTGCCTAGGTCCAGGAGTGCCTTGGATAGACTTGAGAAATACGGACAACCACACTAGGTGTAAGTCATTATGATTTATTTCGTAATATGGATAACTTTGTAATAATATCATTTTTAGGTGAGTGTTAAAACATTACATCCTACATATCATTTTTCTCATAATATACACCCATCCTTTCATTTACTATGTTTAGTAGCTATGTTTTTCGAAAAATCCTGCAAACTGAAACCACGTGAAATGAGATAAAGATTACATGTATAACGGGAAATTTTGAGTCCTTTTAATGTATACAGGCTTCCTATAATTTTTTAAAATGAAAAATATAAACACAAATTTACAATATTCGATACAAAGAAAAGCAATAAAAAACATTAACCATTTTTTAATATTCCTACCAATAAAATCAGTAAAATAATTGAAACATTAATAATTTTCAAACAACTACAACTAAAAGAACGTAAATAAAAACCAGCTTCACTCTTTTTCAAGGCTTTGAAGGTCTAAAATTCCACTTTTCTTTTGTTGTGCAGATGTACCTTCGCTACCCAATTCACTAATATAAAATTCATCACCATTTATTATAGGTACTCCTTTATTAACATTAGAATGACCTATATTTTTAACCACCTAGAACGGCCATTAGCTACCATTTTGACCGCAATAAGAAATCAAGGGTAAATGCTTGATTTTTGACGCAAATATCGTAATAAAAATTTAAAAGAAGTTATTTTAAATTAATTAATATATGCAATATTTTTAACATGAAAATGTTGTATTGCATAGAACAAAATACCTACGCGTTCAAAAGAAAAAATAAACATACCATTTCTATCCAATGTGTTTAATACACTTTTCAAAAGTGTTTAATAAACTTTCGTAAACATTTTCTGTTTTAGAGACATTTTTCACAAATGAGTTTAACACACGAGGGACACAGTTCTTTGATTTTGTTTCGACATCACTAGCATTTACGAAGTTTATTACTCTTGGTTTTAGAAGAGCTTGGAAGGCGTTGTAGGTAGATTCTTTGAAAAACAATATGACAATATCAGTCCGTTAATAAGATTCGGAATAAAGGATCTTCGAGAAATCTGAGAAGAGCAACATACTCTAAATAATATCCAGGAATTCATAGTTGCATTATCTAGAACATTGTAAACATATTCCGTGAAGCCAATCGCATCGCGTACAATTATATCATTTGAGCGAGTACATCTACACCAAACTTAGTGAATTCGTAAACATTTACTGTTTCAGGGAGCTTTTAGGGGTTATCAGCTATCTCTTACAGCTTTTGCACATAGCTCTAAAGACACAAGCAATTTTTTGGAGCCTTTTACTAAAATTCTTTATAAGAATCACTTGGGAGTTTTATCTTTGTAAAACAGCGGCAACTCTTTTCAATTTAAGCGCATCACACCAGCAATAGAAGTTACTTTTGCCAGTAAGAAATCCGCAAGTTTCTGAGAAGTAAAATCAATGACTACTGTGACATTTCTCTCATGAAAAACAAAACAAAACATATCCATTATTTTCTCAACTACATATTTACCCAGCTGCATATTTCTGTTCTTCCTATCTTCATCCGTTCCTGAATACATAAAACCATTTAAGAAATATTGTCTCAACGTCCACAGTCAGTCAGAATTTTAATCCTAATTCATGAGTCTTATTTTGCGATGAACTGAATAAATTTGCACCGCGTATTACATGACAGCAACTGTTCGTCGATGAATATAATTTCACCCATAGTAAAACATAAATTCGAATTTTCCACAAAAGGCGAACATACCTCGGAATCAAGGGCAAATTTGTCCTTTTTAAGGCTAGTCAACGAGATGATTTATCATCAACCCAGAAGAACCACATAACTCCTTCAAAATGGTTTAGCGATTGCTTCACTGAATACTGGAGGACGCCACTGTTTTTACCATAATTCATTCATGTCTCGAACAGCACATTATTCCTCTTGCGTACACTAGTGCAATAAAAGCATCAGATTCTTACAAATAAATGTCCTATGAATCTAATTTTACCTATCGATGAGCCTCTTCAATGTTATCCTTTTGAATATGCTTCAATATGGATTCGGAAAAGAGAAAACACCAAGATGAAGCTTCATTTCGTCCAATATTTCTCTTAGAATACAGTGCAAATCCTTCTTCTTCTTTTTATTTTTCATTGCGCTTCTTTTCATAAAAAAAAGAAGCGTATTGAGAGAAAAGCTTCGCAGATCTCAAAATCGTATGAGCAATGCCGCTTTCATCAGGAATTTGCCACTGAGTTAAGTCAGGAGCATGAAGATTGTTTGAAGAGCCAATAGGATGATGCGCGAGATTTTAATCATCTATTTCTTCTAATGAGTCCACACTTTGTTCATGAATTTCACTTTCAAAAGGAATATTGAGATTTGAATCTTTATTATCATTATTATCACTGTAATTTTCATCGAAATGATAAAAATCATCAGAACACTCATCAATACTGCGCTTCATAGATACATATATATAGAAAAAATAGCTTTGAGACACATGTAATTGTCAATGCTTGAAACAATAATATCGATTCATATTCACCTACAATGGCTCTGCAAACAAGCGCATGTGCAAATGGAATTTATGACAAGACAGAGAAGCCGGGATGAAAATATGAGAATATTTCAAAATCAGATTATTCAAAACTCTGTAACTGTCTCTTTGATCGCTTCGGTCGTTCTAGGTAAAACATTAATTTATATGCTTGTCATCAAATATTGAGAACAAAATTTTGTGATATATAAAAATAGATTATTTAGTTTTAGTCTAGACATTTTAACGTTAATTGGGAAGTTGGTACATTTTCTATTTCGTTAATTATAATTTATCTACATTTGTATAGTATGATTATGGAGGCAGACAATTCAGATATATGCTAACGCTACATTAATAAGATTATAAATCATAAAACATTTAATTTATTAATGGTATAGTACAAAACAATGAAAACTCTCTTCCTTCAATATATATACAGGGTATTCAATTTAAAAAGGTACCCGTTTTTTTTTTTTTTTTATTATTATCCACATCTATAATATAAGTAGCTAGACTTTCAACATCATTACTTATTTAATATTTCTATATTTAATGAGCAGGTATCGGTTTTTTCCCCCCTTTCTAAATGCGAAAACTCGTTTTTTAAACATAAATTCGCGTGAACATCATTAATAGTTTTTAATCCGATTCTGAGCAAATGATTTGAGTAAATAGTCGGCTTCTATCCAAGCTTTTATTATTATTATTTTTTATTTTTGAAATCTCATTTCGTAAGATTATGAATGGCACCAACATAAATCGTCTGCATGAACTAATTCTTTTATTTTAATGAATTCCAAAGTATACCTGGACAATTCAAACTTTTATTGCTTCACTTGAGATACAGGACAGTTACTGCTCGTTTCAGCAAAACTTAGCCACTCCACACATGTCAAACCGACGAACAAAAGAAAGTGCTTAAGGAACTCTGTGATTACCGTGTAATTTTAATAGGGTTCTGGCCACCAAACTCATCAAATCTCACCCCTTTAGATTTTTTTGTGAGGTTATATGAAAGATAGGGTTTTCCTGAGAAATCGGCAAACATTGATGAATTAAATCAAATCATAACACAAGAAATCTAGTCAATAACATCAACAATGTTGCAAAGTGTGTCAAAAAATTTGGTTCGATGTGTTCATGTTTGCATTCAAATTGGTGGCGAACATTTTCAACATTTGCTGTAAGAAATGTTAATGCAAAAATTTGAATTATTATTATTTTTTTTTTTTTCAAAAATAAAATTATTACAGGATTAAGTAACATTGTGCGTCAACCATTTCCATTTTACCTCACAAATAAAGTTGTAACAATCCAACAGTGCTGGAAATTGTCTCCCACACTTAAACAAGGTTCAAGTGAGTGAGTGAATGTAAAGTTTATTGGCGCAAGAGCCAGATATGGCTATGCTGCGCCAAACAAGATTAAACTGTGGTCTAGACGTGAAGTTGAAAAAAAGATAAGTGGTTGACAAGAAGGAGGGTCAAAAATAGAGAAGGATCGCTAGGGTATCCCGGGAGAGCGTCACCCGTGTTTACCAAAGACAGTAAACCCCATGGGAAAGAATAAGATCACTAAGGTGCCTCGGGGTCATGATGCCCGTACTTACCTGAAGAAGGCAAGTCCCTGAGGTCCCCTGATATAATCCCCAGGGGCAGGGTACCCATTTTAATCGCCTCTTACGACATGCATGAGCTACAGTGGGACTATTCTGTCATTCCCAGTCACCACACGGGTCTAAACAAGGTTCAAACAATTGTACTTTAGAGTTAGAATAGTTGCCCCATCCGTTAGATTTAAGGGTAATAAAAAAACCAACATGTACTCTCTTTTAAATTGATCAACCTATGTGTTTGTGTGCGTGCATGCGTATGCGTGAATACGTGTGCGTGCAACCTCATCACTAAACATAATTCTAACTTTGTATTTTAATTTTTAGTGGACCTTTTGGATAGCAATGACAATGTAAGATACAAAATCGAAAACACCGCAATGCCTCAACTCAGAACATTCAATGTGCCTATAGAAGGAGGATATAGTAAGTTACATCATAAATTCATTTGAATACATGGAAGTATTTGAATGCTATTGTTTTATAATAAACACTGAATCTTAAGTAAACAGTTAATACATATAATTTAATAGTGTAATGTTTCTAATTAATAATTCTATTTTCTGATTTGATTATAGTAGGGCAATATTCTTGTTCTTTTCTTGACTGTTCTTCCTCCAACCAAAAAATTTACTTTTCAGTCTGTTTTCTTAAATTTAATACTGGTTCATTAGTCTAAAAAATATTTTAGACGACGTAATTTGATAGTAATCCGAACAATTAGGAGGTAATCCAATCTTGACCTCATTTTACAAATATTTTATATCCAGATGCATAATATTACAATTTTTGGCTAAGATTATAAAAATTTTACTATGTTAATCATAAATTATTCTTGTTTCAGATGCAAATGTTAGGTTACTGTTACCACCAGGCCTAAGAGATGAAGAAATGGTGAAATATCCAATGGTGATAAATGTGTATGTATAAAATGATAGGCTAAACTATAATTTTAAAAAGTAGAAGTGAATATGGTAGAAGGTTTAACTTTTTATTTACTGTGGGTTAAAGTTTAACTTTTTATTTACTTTTTGTTTACTATAATGGGTATAAAATTAACAATAAAATGTAATTGTATTTTGATTTTTACTTAAAAGAGTAAGTGCAGTCTTAATACTTTTCCTTGAGATCAAGAGAAATATGCAAAGTGAGGGCCTCTATTGAACTTGCCGGCGCGAGTCTTGGAGTTAAAATTTTGAGAAATTACAAAATATGTAATTTTTAAAAATTGTACATGAACTCATCGGCGTACAGAATAATGAAAATATGTGAAACACCTTAATGAAGTCAATTCATTGGGCTTAACTATTGTATTAAAGAAAATTTTAATTTGTTGCTAGATAATGCATTAGTGTGGCAGGCTTCTTTAGGTCAATGCGTACCTAAAATAAACTTTTTCAATCATGAATATAATAAGCATACAGAAAAATAGAAATCTTCTGATTATTAAAAATTTAGAATCAATTGTATACTTGACTATAAAAAATAATGATAATATATATAAATCATCAGTTTAAACTCAAAATTTAAATATGTGTAATCATCATTTGAAACTAAACTCTTTACTTTTAACAGTTTTCTTTGTAACAATGTATAATAAATAATTATTATACCTTATACCTATATTAATTTTAAGCAATGTTATAAAATAGAATTAACAACAAATAAAACAGTCTTATCTATGAAAAAGAAAAGGGGAAAAAATGTTCAGAAACATTTCTAATGTTGTATTTAGGAATCTTATTATAATAATTTACACTTAATAATTATAAATAAATTATTTCTGTTCAGGTATGGTGGTCCAGGAAGTCAAATGGTAACAGATAAGTTTTATGTTCACTGGGGTAGCTATTTGGCAAGTCGGAAAAATTTTGTTTATTCGTGGATTGATGGAAGAGGTAGTGGAAACCAAGGAGACAAACGTCTGCATGAAATCTATCGCAAACTTGGTAGTACAGAAATTGAAGATCAGTTGAATGTAGCTAGGTAATAAATTTCATCAAAATAATTACTGAATTAATTAACAGTTTAAAAACTGCACATTAATTATCATTTCAACGCAAAATTATCATTTCAAACATTTTTAAAAACAACTCAAGCTAGAACATGTGATATATAAAATGAAAAATAATTTTAACAATACGATTCTGAATTAAAAATAATCAAATTGTTTTCAAAAATATTTTTGTTTTGTTTTACATATAAAAACTAAATAGAAATTACAAGTAATAATTCCTTTACAAGATATTGGATTTGCAATTATTGCTTTAAATTTCTAAAGAAAATTTTTTTTTGAGAAAACATACGTCACATAAGAAAAGGTAATAAAAAAAAGATGAAATTTTGAGTTTAAAAATTATCAATATTTAAAGTTATTAATAACTGAATCTAGATATTATCAACAAAAATATTTTTAATAATGTAATCATACGAAAGATTTACTTGAATGTTTTCACGAAATTTGAACCAATTCTGAAAAAAAAGTTGAAAAGAAAATTGAAGAAAAAAAATGAAAGACAACATATTAAATAAAAGATATACTTTTAATGAATTTTCCAAAGCAATAATAATAACGTTAAAGCTGATATTAAAAATAAGTATTCACGCTTTTCTTGCATTTTTTCTTCCTGTTAGCTATTTAAAGAATGAGATACCTTTCATCGACCGATACCGTACAGCAATATGGGGTTGGTCCTACGGAGGATACAGTACCATAATGGCTTTAGCAACTGACAGTCAAGTGTTCAACTGTGGCATTGCAGTAGCTCCAGTAACCAGCTGGCTTTACTATGGTATGAAAAAGAAACAAGAGATATTCAAACAAATTTAAGCAGATTTTAAATTTTGAAAGTAATTTTAAAATAAATTAAAAGATTTAGTTTATTAGATATGTATAAATTATACAATGAATATATTATTTTCATTATATAGAGACATATACTATATCGTATTGAAAATGCTTCTAAATATAGAACAAGATTCACACTGAATTCACGGCAAGTACCGCAATAATCCAATCAAAATTCATTCTTAAGATCCAAAAATCAATTACAATTGCAAGCACTATAAGTATGTAATGTGAATCCAGTTTAATTCTTGAAAAATAATTAATGATATGAAGTCTTAAAATTATAAAGCACAGTTCTAATAAAGTATAGGGTGTACATCAAATATGAAGATTTTTTTTTTGTTTTTTGTTTAATACCGATTATGGACTGGCAAGCTTTTTTTTTTTTGGTGGCCATCACATTTATTTTTTTGGTAACACCCCTAAAGATAATTTGGCGACCTATTTTAAGCGTTGCCGAATTCCAATGCCTATAAGGGGATATTAGAGCTTGAATAGTACGAGTTTAAATAATACTAAATTCAAAACAATGTATAGTAAATGTGTCATTTTTTGAATAGATATGTATTATTAAATTTTAAAAAGAGAAAGCTTTATGATCAATATTTGATACCTAAATGAATATAGTTAAAAAATATAAATGAATATAGTTAAAAAATATAAATGAATATACTAAAAATATAAATGAATATACTAAAAATATAAACGAATA
>BMAW01048093.1:337312-368552 GCA_019974015.1 Nephila pilipes
ATAAATGAATATACTAAAAATATAAACGAATATACTAAAAATATAAACGAATATACTAAAAATATAAATGAATATTCTTAAAAACAATACATTAATAGTTAAATTTTTGTTGCATTAGTAAAAATAATTCAAGAGAAATATATCTATGTTAAAATAGATTTTTTTGTAGTAAACTTTTTAGAACAAATACATTATTTAATAAATCTTGATTCATCCAAATGTTCCCATACTTTCAATACAAAAACAAACTCTACATATTTTTGACAACACTATCTCATCTCTTACATACAAAAATTAAAAATTTCATATACTATTCAAAACATCAATTACTAAAAAAAAAAAAAAAAATTAAAACGAAGATAATAAAAAAAAACCTTTGCAATTTGTATTATATTTCCAGTTAGTCAGATTATTTTTAAAAGCTTAAATAAGTATTATTTTCTTTAACTAATAAAAGGTCCGTTTTTTTTTTTTTTTTTTTTTTTTTTTTTTTAAAAAAAAAAAAAAAAAAATTTTTTTTTAATATTAGAAATAAAAGAAATCCACTTCTGTACAAAAGGTGAATAACCTTAAAAGAATAAACACATTAATCCATAACAAAAAAAACTATAAATATCTCACTGATTTTCCTGATTCTTTTGTTTTGTTTAGTTTTTTTTACCTGATTTAAAGTTTTTTGTGTCATAAATATGTCCTTATTTTGAATATAAATCATTTCAATTAACAAGATTATCTTATTCAAGAAATCCAATTTTAATACAGTACTAACATATTCTTCCAGATTCTGTGTTTTCAGAAAGATACATGCAAATGCCTTGGGCAACAGATAACTACATAGGATATGAGAAAGCGGATGTCACGAAAAAAGCAGCTAATATTAAAGATAAAAAGCTTCTTCTCATACATGGAACAGCAGATGGTACTATTAAGTTGATGCTCTTTTTTTAAAAAATTCTGGCAAATAAAATTTTAATATTTGTGAACGCTTTATTCATATATATGTAGTAATTAAATACAAGGTAAATTACTATTTCTCAATTAGAGACTATTTTATAGTAGGTAAAAATTACATTTTCAAGAAGAAAAAATATTTATCATATCAATATATTACACCAGATGTTTTTGAACAATCTTAAAATTACACTTGAATGTTGCAAATAGTAGTCATAGGATTAAATACCTCTTTTTACTTAAAAAAAAAATATCACTAACAGAATTTATTCATACATGAATTTTTCTATTATAAGACAATTCTCAATAATCTATGAACAAACAACTAACTAAATCTACCTTGCTTCATACTTTTCAACATTAAAAAATATCAGGGAGTTTGATTAATTAGCATACCTCGCAATACACCTAAACTGAAAAGAAAAATAGATATTAGTAAAGAAAAAAAAATATGTGCAATAATTCTCTTTACTATATACCATTCCACAAGGAAAATCTTGAACAATTTAAGATTTACAAATGTTCTTACGAACCATAAAATTTGGTTTCAATGAAAAGATCAAGAGTATAGCATATCATTTAAATATTTCATATGTTTTAAGAAATTGTTGATACAATGTGATAACATTTATAAATACAATAGGAATTTTATAATATAAATTTTAAAATTAATAAATATGTCATAAAATTAAAGTTATTAAATATGTTTACTATTATAAATATCAAGTAAGCTACCTGACAAATATATTATTCTTAACAATTTTTTTAAAAAAATTGTTTATAATTGATTGTTCATCCACATTACTGACAGATGAATATTTTTTAGATAATGTACATACTCAGCAATCACTAATGTTGATGAAAGCAATAACAGATGCAGGTGTAATGTATCATGCGCAAGTAAGTATAACACACTCTTAAATTAAAACATAGCTCATTTCCAATTTGTTTTATTTCATGTTTCATGTTCTACATTTTATAAAGTAATTCATTTTAAAAAAATGAAATTGCACGAACATTTTATTTATCTTTTAGAAACATTTATAGAAAAAATATGTTTCCCATGATGTATCGAAAATATATTGATAGCATTAATGTATGTGTTTAAAATAATTTTTTTTCTCATTTTCTAAATTTCGCTAAGTACTTTCATGTGTGTGTGAAACGATTTCAATTAAACTTAATTAATTTCTTAATTTCCTATACTTTAACTACCGTAATGGGAGGTTCTGATTTTCTTTCCTGATACAATTCCTCCTTTGATCTTGTAGTTTATTTAATCACGTGCCACAAATGTGCATAAGTCGGCATCTTCTCACGATCTAAACTACTAGGGAGATATTTCTATCGACATTTAGTCACCACGTAAAATTACTAAAGACACCTAAATCTAATACCGCGTGATCTGAATAATTATAGCACTTAACTTCTCTCATTGGAAAAGTTTCTCTCTTTTCTGATTTATCTACGAAGGTAGAAAGTCGCATTTGGTATCCGCCACCAATTTCTCGATGTAACATCCTCTCTCTCTCTTTCATTCAACGTAAAATAAATAGACTTTAATCAGAGAATCAGTATTTTTTTAAAACCATGACTGTAACATTTTATCGTATCGTTTATTCATCATACATATATATATATATATATATATATATATTTGGGTTAATTTGATAACTTACTGATTTTTTTCTCTTAATTAATTCTGCAGTATTTTAGTTTTTTAGTTCTAATTAAATTTTTAAATAGTTTTATAGCGGTAATAATTTATATTTTAGTATGATTTTTTTTACATATAAATATCATATTACATAGTTGTGTACATATATATCGATGAAATCCCAAAAGTGAATATACACCTACTACTATCTTTCTGAAAAGCCTACGAAAAGATTGTTACATTTTTCTTCTTCAGTTTAATATTTAAGGAACAGTAAAATTTGAATAAAAGAATATATTAGACTAATAAATAGAAATGTACAATCGATAGTAATTTAATAGCAAAATTTTTACGTCAAAGTTTCAAATTTCGGAGTCACAAAATTGAGTATACACCTTATAAAAATTTCGATTTTGCTACCACTATTTTTTTTTAATGAAACTGTATAACAGTTTCACATGTGAAAAAAAGCTCCGGAACTGAAATTAATACTGAAATTTGGAAAATTGTCATTCTAATGTCTGAAAGTAGATATTTCTGAGTGATTTTGCAAAGGAAGTTCAATCTAATCAGTGATGGGCAGGAAAAAAACTATCCAAAAGTATAAAGAATCCGGTAATATTGCAATTAAACTTGGTAGAGCGAAAAAAAAAACAATTCTCAGTTCGATGACCAAAAAAACATTTGAGAATTATGAAAAAATTCTGAAGTGAGCACTAAAAATTGCTTCAACTTCTACCAAAATAAGATGCGTTTCTGTATAAACGATTTGAAAAGAAATTTATAAAGGTTACGTAGCTAGAAGAAAACACTTAATTTCCAAAAACCTCAATATTTCTAGAATAATGTAGCATTCAATAATGAAAGCTATTGCAAAGTTTTTAGAAGTGATGGTACATTTGGAGGAAACCAATAACTCTGAATTACGCTTATCCCGTACAACTCACTGTCAAGTATAGTAGAGGTTTGGTTCTTCTATGGGGTTGTATGCTGCAAAACGTGTAGGAAAATCAGTTTTTATTGATGAAGCCCTGTATAAAATGAAATACATAGATATACTGAAGAATAGTTGAGTTTTAAGATCTAGAAAGGACGTATTGTATTTTCATAAAGATAACGAACCCAAAACATAAAGCTAAAATTGTTAAGTTATGTTTGTTGTATAATTGTAAAATGCAACTGCATCACCACCGCAATTTCTCGTTCACATTGCGATAGAAAAAATGTGGTCACATATGGAAAAATCTGTTTAAAAGGATAATATTAGGAGCAAAAGACGATTACAAGTAATATTACAAGAAAATTGGGCAAAAATATCGAAAGAAACTTTCAAATTAATGTGCAAAAATTTGAAAGCAATGAAATATTAATTTACGTTTAAAAAAATTAAGGAAATGTACTAAGTGTATATTCAATTTTGTGACTTAGAAATATGTAATAACAACCTCAAAACACAGCGGTACTTAAAATTTTTTCTCTATTTTTCATTTTTGTTTCTTAGCTAATACATTTTGTAATGTGAATTTTATCATTCTAATAAATAGTAAACTTTAATGAATATTTAATAATATTGCTTTATGCTATGCAGATAACTTTTAAAACGCATTGTATGATAATGTACAGTTTGATATTTTATTTTCTTTCATTGCTTGCATTTTTTTATAATGTCATATTAAAGTTTTCCCAATAGTGCTTGAAATCCACTTCTGTAAAAAGAAAATTTCTATATTAACAATTAATATTGTATTCATTAATAACAGAAAAAAAACAAAACCAGATTATTTAAAAGAAACACACATTCATTTAAAGTAAAAACTCTTTCACATTCCTTTTATGAAAATGAATTTATTTTCACAGGTTTATCCAGATGAATCTCATAGTTTATCCAACGTGAAATCGCACTTATATAGAACAATGGAAAGTTTTTTGGACAACTGCTTTGGAATACCAGAAGGCGAAGAACGATTACCACCACAAACAGAAGAGAAAAAGAGATAGTAAAAAAGAGATACCACAAACATTTTCAGGCTTCAGTCCCCTTCTTTTACACAATCAATGACCCCATTTCCATAGAAGGTCAACTTGGTCATCAACCATACATTCCTTCTCCACACGAGTGATATTCAGGCACAAAATGAACAGCTGAAAGCACTGGATACTTGAAAGTATTTTTCAAGTTCAAGTGCATCAAGGAAGCAAACCTAGGCAGGCCAAGGGCTTTGATGGTAGTAAGGAAGAAAAAAAAGATTTAAAACATGTGATCATGGTGCTTAGATAATAAAAAGAAATAAAATCTTCATAACTATCAAGCCCTTTTCTGAAAGAATTCATGGTAATTTTAAAATGATGTTTACTTAAAAGCAAGGGAACAAAAGAATCGGTTTTGAACAGACATGTGCAAATTATAACTATATGAAAATATAAATGGTAGTACATTGCTAGAATAAAACATAAAACATTTGTTTGTACATTGCATAAACAAATATGATATCTCATTAACAGTTACACAAATATAATATTGCAAGAATTTGCAAATAAAATTAACAAACATTTCAATTCCAAAAATTTTCTTCTTTAAAAAATTTCTCGCTAATTAAGAAGCTCTCATTATAATTTAGTAATTTGATAATGGTCATCAGGCATAAGAATTGCAACCTAATATTTCATATAATATCAAATCTGAATAAATCAAATATTCCACAATTTTTTTATGGTAAACTGCCTTAATTAAATTTTGATGACAAATTTATAGTTTTTCAATTTTTAATGTTTGCTTGATTTTGATTTTGTTTAAAATATATGTCCACATATTTAAAAATTATTTCCATTTTCTTACCGCAGAAATAGTATGATTGATATAAAAACAATACTTTAAAATAAAATAAATCAATAATTACTATTTTTAAAGAGCTTACAGAAAAAATAAACAACAGTATAAGAAAAAAATATATTTGTATGCCTAAATATAAAAAGGGCTTACACATGCACAGCCCTAAATAAATGGTTGATTTTTAGTACAGACTTCTATAAACTGCACAATGAAAATAATAATTTAACTATAACTGTATACAGATAGGACAGAAAAAATGGATAAGGAAAAAAAAAAAAACTAAGATCTAAATTAATTAGTAAATTTATATAAAAGAGTACTATAAATTTAATTTATTTTTTTTTTTTTTTTTTTTTGTATTTATTGCACATTAAACATTAATTTTACATTAAACAAAATACGAGATAAAGAAATAGTTATTAAATTCAAATATATAGCATAATTTAAGTTCTTTAAGAATTTTAAGAAAAACTGAATTTTTATAGGTAATTTTCTAAATTCCATTTATTTTATGTTCAGTATATTTTTACTGAAAAATTAAAAATATCAATCAAATAAAAAGAACGTGAAAAGTACAGATATTTTTTAAAGAAATATTTGCTATTTTTTTTTAAGTACATTAAAAATTTGAATAATTTGCACATGTCTGTGTCTCTTCTAGGGTATTGGTGCTTAAATTCTTGCACATTTACAAATGATTTGTTTGAAAAGTATTGATGTACCAACGATTTAAATTCATGCATCAATAGAATATTAGATACTTGTATATTTTCAAAGTTTTCCTGTATTAGTTTAATTTGGCATACAAATCTGCTCAATAACAACAAAGTGAACTTCATGGCCTTGTGACTGTTGTTAGAAGTCTAAGTAAAAATTAAAGATTTGCTATGGACCTTTTCAGCAAAACATAAAAAAGTAACTATAAAATTCCAAATTAAAATTTGCTGTTTTCATAAGAGTTAGTTTTAGTAATTAATCATTGAAGTAATAGATATAATATTGTCCAAAATTCAACTGAGAATATATCATATTGAAATATTTCTAATTGATATTATATTGATTCATAAGACACTAAAAACAACATCATTAAAACTTGCATATGTTTTAATCTTTATATTTATTTTAGAAAAAAGAACTGTAAATTTTGTTATTCAAAATCAGCAGCTTTTTTTTAACTCAGGCATGGTTTTTATTTTCAATAATCTAATTTTAAATGTTCTTATTACATTAATTTTAATGTATTTTAAAGATATCTCAAGGAACTAACCACAATATTTTTTAAAATAAAAAATAATAAATACTTTATCAAAAAAAAAAAAAAAAAAGTTTATTTCCTAGATTTTATTATCATTCATGAAAAATAACATGGTTTTCACCGACGAAAATAAACAATTTTATTTTAAGCTTTTCTACCTTTACTGGATAAGACCTTTCACAAAATTTAAAAACATATTTAAAACCATAATTTATTTCAACCATTAATAAGATTCAAATCAGTTTTTATTTATAACATCATAAAATAGGGAAATAAACATTTCTTCCACATCAGAAGTAGACAATTTTTAACACACACACATATATATTGTAATAATTAAAAAAAATTGAGCAGCAAATATTTCAGTTTTTTAGCTCAGAATAATAGGTAATTTGTCAAAATTTATAATACATTTATATTTACATTTCCTTTAAAACAATACATTAAGTTAAAAAAAAAACAGTATTTAAATATTTTACATTCAAAAACAGTTTATATTTTGAGCAATAAAGGAAGAAATACTTGTGTAACAGAAAAAAATCAAAACTATTGATTTCTGAAACAGCAAACAAAGAAACACATCTCTAGTTTCATTTTAAAAATTTAGCAAGTAATTTTAAGATAATACTACTTTTTTTTGACAGAATTAATTATTTGGAATGTAATAATACAAAAAAATAGACTTTAATTCATGTATATTACTTAGCACTTTTAAAATAATATCTAACCAAAATAAATTATGAAACATAGTTTTTGAAAGCAATAAACACCCAATTTTTATGTTTCTATATTATTTCAGTTCTAACAGCAATACTTGGTCATGATTTGAAAGTAATGTAGAAAAAAAATCTTTGTTTATATATGAATAAGAGAAGATAGTTTTGCTCAGGAAGACTTTAATATTCAACCATTTATTGCTCACAATAGAATGAATGTGAGATTAAAGAGTATAAGTGCTTGTGTGATTGGAATAATCTTATGCAAATCATAGTTTATTTTTATACTTGTTTTGTTAAGAAATGTTACAGAAGATCCTACTTGCTTATTCTAAATGAATAGAAACTCTTTATCTTGTATATGTGTATGTGAATGTTTGTATCTGTATCTGTCAATGATTTCAGATATTCACAAATATCCATCTGTAACTCATTTTCTAAACTGCTATTTTAAGACAAATCAAAATTTACTGATTATTATAATTACAACATAAGAATTTGTGAAGCATTTAATATATTAGCTATGTAGAATCAGTAATGAACATGACAAAAAATATATGTAAATGATGTCATGTCTTTCTGATATATGCATATAAATTTCAGGTATTAAAAATGTATGGAGCATTCATTTGATTGCACAGATCATTCAAAATAAGACATACTTGCACATGATTATTTTGCTTTAAAATAAAGCAACCATGCAAATCTCAACAATGAGCAGTTTAGAAGATGAGCAGAACATGTCCCTTTATTTAAAGAGTATAAACATAATTCACATATATTGCTAATTTAAAATTCTGCACTAACTTTTTTTAAAAAATTAATGCTTTAATAATCAAGCACTTGGCTTAAATAAATGCTTCTTTAAAAATACTTCTTTAAATAAATACTATCTTAAGCTTTTAATCTCATTAAACAAATTTGTATTAGAGACACATAAAGTTTGATGCACTATCCATTTAATTTGAATACCGCAAAAAAAAAATTAGATTTTGAATTTACATTATAAATATTATTTAAAAAATAAAATTATTGTGATGAATGAAAGCTAAAAGAATTGTAGAGAAGTATTGCAATCACATATATTTAACAAAATTACACAGTTTAGAAGTTTGCTTGATAATTCTAAGCACATTTTATTGTCCTAGATTTAAAAATTCCATTATGTGTTTCATTAATTTAAATTATGTGTGTATTTTTATGTGTATATGACTGCTGTGCAGTTTGTCCTGTTGTTACACTGTGTATGATTTCGTCTGACTGCATATTTTTCAGGTATTTGTGTCCTCACTTTTCAAGTAGCTTTACAACATATAAATAGTTTGTGTCTAAAATCTTCATAAGAAAACTTAGATAAAAATGCTTCTTAATAGATAATTTTAATAGTTATCTACATGTCTATGAAAAGCTTAGCATACATTTATAGTGTGTACAAAATGTATTTAAGTAATACACACTGAAAGCACATTATGATCAAAATAGGAAAGATCATTAATTTTATGCAATAAGATAAATTTAGAAAAAATGAATATTTTAAAGAAAAAATAATTATTTTAATATTTATAAAATTATATAAAATAATAGTATTTTCTAAACTTCTATTGAAGGAAAAAAATATGCTAAAAATATTACAGAATATCTTTTAAAAAAATACAACTTTAAACATTTATAAACTAAAATAGAAATTTTATCCAGGTTAAATAACAATTCTGATGAACATTAATAAAATCTATAAGTGTATTACTGAAAAGCTAATTAAATGTTGAATTGTTACAACTTCAATTTAAAAAAAAACTTTTAAATAATGTTCTTTAAAATTAAAACTAAAAAGGTGTGCTTTATGTTAAATCATTTGACTTTTCCTCATATTCAACATATTACAAACGTGGCCAATGTAAAATATCAAAAACAAAATTTTCCAGAAAAAATAAAAATTTCATTCTTCAGCCAATAACAATCAGATATGGACAGGAAAAGGGAAACATGGTTTAATATTTGATATATTTCAGTATTACCTACATCAAAAAATATTTTATTTGTGTAATTCCATTAACTTAACAATTTTGGTTTAAGAACATTTTTGGAAAAGTTGCATTAATAGATAATTTAATTCTGTTGAGTGTTATATGATTGAAATATGCCAATAATTTTTAAAATATGACTGATAAACCTTTAAAAAACTACTTGTTCCATTTAGACCTTTCTTTTCCTGAATTTCTAAATTTGTAATTCTTGAAAAGTTTAGAGCTTTTTTACTAAATTATTTTTTATGGTTCCTTTCACTCTTTTTTCCGAATATGAAATAAAAAATTATGAAATAAGTGAAAAATATTTTTAGGAGATTTGTAAAGAAAAATATTTCCAAGTTTATATAATATGATATATTCTTGACTTCAACTCACCAATTTTAATGAAATAATAACAGGAATCACAACAACAAAAATAATTAAATAATTTAAAGTTTATACAGACAATAATTTCAAAATGCTTATAGATATTTAAGCATCTAACATGTTATATTAAACTTCAAAAATTATGCAGTTAAAGAAAATATTTAATGTAGAAATAATATTCTAAATCCTTCAAAAGTCTACTAGCTTTGTAATAACTATTAAGATGCCATTTAGAAAAACTGTTTTTGGATTCAAATAAAATTATTAAATGTCGTTTTAAGAAAAATCCCGAAATAAATTAATAAAGGAACCATGCCTCACTTCACTATTTATGATATTATTTTATGATAGTACAATATTGTATTTAAAAAGAATAAAGATCAAACGTTTATCAAAAAGTTATTTGTACACAAAAAAAAGAATATATACCATTTGTAATTATCTGTATATTGAAGCATTTGTAGTTGTTCCTTAGATATTTTAGTAAACTATTTTTCAATAAAATGTTTAAACAATAGATAGGAAGCAGTAACTTTAATAATAGTGAAATGTTATAAATATAAAAAGTTTAAGCAAATTATTAAATTATGTTGAAGCTAATTGTAGTTTTGAAAATTAAATTAAACACATTTTTTTTTTTCCTAAAATATTTATTGTAAAATTCTAATAAGGTTACCCAAATGGTGTTCAAATTTTTTTCATTCAGAGCTTATGATTACCTTTGCTGTTGAAAAGTTAATACAAAATGAAAGAAATATTAGTAATAAAATTTAACACACAAAATAAAATGAAATCATGTTCATAGTCTTTCTTTTATTTATTGACAATACAATTCTTAATTAATATATTTAATATACAATTCTTAATTAATACATTTAATATACAATTCTTAATTAATATTTTCTTAAATTCTTTAAAGCAAAGATATATTTTGCTGTGTTTGAAATTTTTGGCAAAGGATAGAAATAATATTGGGAGGGGGATGTTAAATGAGAAATAATTCAAGAGTATGCAAGGAATAAAATAGTAATTATTTTATTAAATGCATGGCATATACATTTGTTTAAATAAAGTTACACTAAATATATTGGAATTTACTTATTTAGCTGAAAGTATTAAAAAAGCAATCTTGCCAAAACAATCTGTGTAAGATTAACTGATTCAAAAATCAAAGGAAAAAAAGTTGAAGCCCTCTACACATTTTTTTATAAAATTACCATCTACTATTTTTTCTACAGAAAAGTTGTGCTTAAAACCTTAAAAATTGTAAACAACTTATTGTTCACTTTCTTAATGAACATACCCTGATAAAAAAAAAATATTGTTATTAAGAAATTAAGCAAAATATATTTTAAGTTTCATTTCTCAAAAAAAAAAAAAATATCAATAATGAATGAGCATAAAGTTAGATTAACTGTTTATAAAAATTCTTAATATAAAAAAAAGTATATAAACTCATATTGGAACAAAAAATATTATTAATTATTTAGAAAATTGCAAATTGGAAAAATAATTATCACACAAATATATAAATACATAATGGATTGCAGAATATATATATATATATTCAGAAAATACCAACAATGCATTTGAGATAAAACATAAGGGAAAAGCTTTTACGTTTTCTACAAAATTAATTGCTATAATTTACTTTTTTTTATTTTCAACTTTCAATTCCAAAAGCTTCTTTATGGATTTAGCAGAAATATTCCTGTAAATACTAAATCAAATTCAGAAATAATATGTTTCAAAGACAATCAAAAAAAGAAAAATGGTCAGTAATATATATTATCACAAATGTATGTAATTTCAGCATTCTTTAAATGCAATAATTACTAAGAACACAAACAATCTGTCATATTTTCATAGCATTACATGGAATTTTGAAACATAGTTTTACATCAACAGTATTGTAACTTTAGACGTTCTAAAACATAACTTGCAAACTGAATTTTTCAATGTTATTGCGAGCTGTAGTTATTTTAGGTATGTTATAAAATATGCAATAATTATGTAATTCATTTTAATATTGTTGTGAATGTCCTTTCTTGCAATGATAATCAGTGAATACTGATAAAAGCAATATTACCTTTACTCGCTTAAGCGTAATTTTTAAAGCCTTAGTTATATGTATATATATACAGGTTAAATCATTCTGTCTATAAGTTTTTATACTTATTAAAACTGTTTGAAGCAATGTTCTAATAATATTAAAAAAAATTCTTGTAAATTGTACATAATTTAAATAAATCTTCATTTTATATTAGAATTGTGATGTAATGTACCACTTCAACATTTTTTTTCAATTGACACTGTACATGTAATAAATTTAATTTATGCAAGTTTAAAAGACAAAATATTGATTTTTTTCAAAGAATATCTAATATGCAAATAAAGAGAAAATAATTTTTATGAAAATAAATGAGAAAGATAATAAGCAATGTTATTATGAAGAGTGTTGCATAATTAAAATCAAATCTAACAGCATCTCAAGTTGTAGCAACAGTTTATTAAAGTTATTATGAAACGTGTTATGTAATTAAAATCAATCCTAACAATAGTCTCAGTCATGCCTGTTAATAAGATAGTATTTTATTAATCATAAGAAATGTATCTCTACAGAAATCTTTAATCATCAGCTGTCAATTCCAATACAGTATTTAAAATGTATCCTTTTCATAAAATTCTGAAGTTTGTATATTTATTTATATCTATATATAAACAAATCCCACATAATTAACTCATTTTTTCCCTTCTATTTCTTGTAATAACAGCAACATCATTGTATTCTAAAGTTTTACATCAACAGTAACACAAGTGAGACTTCCATACAACAAGTCCTTTCCTTTGCTCAATGATCCTCTTTTAAAATTTGAAATTTTTAAGCTACTGGTTTATAAACATTAAAAAGGAAAATAGAAATTCAAGAGAATACGACAAAGAAAGTAATCAAATGCTTATTATAAGAAACAGTAATAAAAATGATGAAATTCATAATTTTGTCATGGATCTTAGCTCGTAGGAAAGATTCTATACCAATGAATTATTAAATCATAGAAAAGTCAAAAGGTACAAAATGGGCAATGAAATCACAAAATAACAAAAGTTATTAGAGAAATATATTTTGATATTTCTATAATATGTTTTTTTCTCCCCATTGCAAGGTCTATTTGATTTTTCAAAGCAAATAAAGGTCAGATTTA
Source organism: Nephila pilipes (assembly GCA_019974015.1). Lineage (NCBI taxonomy): Eukaryota > Metazoa > Arthropoda > Arachnida > Araneae > Nephilidae > Nephila > Nephila pilipes. Next base: position 350,318 of record BMAW01048093.1, read on the forward strand.
ACAATATCATAAGTTTTCACCACAAACAAAAAGCTATTAAGATTTATTCAAAACTGTAGAATAATAATTCTTACTTTCTTTAAAAAAAATTTATATTACAGTCATAAGCTTAAGTAACTTTGACACTGTCCCATATATAACAATACTGAACATTGCAAATAATAAAGTAGTATGGTTGGAATTGTGAGACATTTTATAGCTACAAATCACATCAACAACTGATAAATAATGCCATATGCTCTAATTTTTCCTGGTTGATTTTAATTTCAATTGATAACTGTTTTATATGAGTAAAACATTTCTATATTTTTACCTAATTTAAAGGATAGATCAATAAAGAAATATCACTCTTCATATTAGATATTCTGTTCTCAAATGAATAATTTAAAACTCTTTATATTTAAGAAAATAAAATAATAATAATAAATTTAATGGTTGTAAAAATAATCTTAAATTCTGTGAAGTGAAAAGAATTAAATTAATATTAAACTTCTCTGAAAATCAGTAATTTAAACTTTCTTAATATATCCTTTAAAAAAATAATGCAAAATGCTATTTTGTGAAAAAGAAACTAATATTTTAATCTAATCATTATAATGTATTAATTTAATTTTTTCTCTATTATAAGTTATTTTTAATTTTATTTTATTTTATTAATTCTATATTTTTCAAAATGAATTAAGTACCTCATAAAATTAGATCATTAGAATCCCATTGGAGTAATTACATCTCCCCCACTTTAATACATCTCCACATAAACAGCATCACACATAAAATAGAAAAGAATATTTAAGCATTACATACCAGACAGATAAAATGCCATGATGATGAAAATTCACTCATATCCAAAGGCAAACAAGGAGACCAAAGTTACTAATTCTGGCCAGGTATAAAACAGCTAATAATAAGATTCTTTTTTTTTTCATTCTGTTGGATGAAAAAAGTAATAAGTATCACAAAAGAACACACTTTTTATCTTGATATTTGCCATTGCTTATCAAGAGAACATTCCAACTAATAGTAATTTTCCAATTAGTAGTAATTATTCACAACTTTTTTTTATGGATTAATGATAAAGCTAAAACTATAATCTATTAAAATCACTTATGAAGTAAATTTAACCAGCAAATCCAGTGATTTTTCATTTAGCAAACGAAATATTTGTATCACATTTTTTGTCAGAAACCACACATTTTACCAAGCTGTAAAAAAAAACACTAAAATTAATGTACATCAAATTCTATAGTTATAGGTATTTCTTTTATCAATTTAAAGAAAAATATTCATTCACACAATTCAAATTCATTCATTGCAATCATTATTTTAATGATTGCAATGAATGAATTTGAATTGTGTGAAAGCAAATACATTTTTATTTTAAAACTAGCAGAAAGAAATGAAAAGAAAAGTATGAAAATAGTACATACAATGAAATGTTACATCCCAATTACAAAAACCCATATCTATTAAGCTATTAGATAAAAATCAATTTTATGTGGGTTATATTTTGAATAATATTCATTTAAATATTAACATATCTTTTTTCCAATAAATGAGACATAAAAAAAGCTTATACTAAAATATATGGTATATTGATTAATAAGGAGATTAAAATATTAAACTTAAATTAATAGGTTATAAATGTGTATATACAAAATAAATTATTTCCAAAAATGCATTTAGAATGTCCAGATTGTTTACTCATTGCCCACATTCTTAAAATAATGAATAATCAATAAAAATTTGCAGCATATTGTTTATGATGCTAAATAAGAAAACTAATTTTTTAAAATATATATATATACCTCTGTTTAAAGAAATTAAAGAGAGATTTTCATATACTAATATTCAATAATTTTTAATTATAAGCAAATACATTTTTTCATTACTTAGTAATTACAGCCTCTCATAAAATCTTACCTATTATTCATTTTTTCCTATTATTTCAAAATTGAATCTATGTGCTATAAAAATATATATTATAGAATATGATAATAACAATTAATTTAAAAGGAGGGATACATTATACTAATAATGTAATTTGAAATTGAGATAAAAAAATATATATAATTATAAAATAATTCCACTCTTTTAAAGAATTAATATGAAATTTTAAACTTAATAAAGTATAGCATAAAACAGAAATAATCAAACTTCAATACACATTTTTTAATGGATAAGATTCTAGCATTTGAATTTCATGACATCAATTTTTCATCACGAGTTTTTTCATGGTTTAAAAGTAAATTCTTGTATTGCAGTAAAAGAAAATCGCATTAACACAGAAATGAATGTCATACAAAATAGATTTTTTAAAATTATTAGTAAATAATTACACCTCAAGAAACTAAGCATAACATTTGTTTTTCAATTCAGAATATACAAAATAATCAATTAATTACTCAATTTTTACACTTTAACATTTTAACTCGATGAATGTGACATTTTGAAAAAAATGTAAATATGTTCATTTCTAAAAATTTCCATTAGTTATACAAATTAGATTTATAGAATTGCTAAAATCCTCAAAAAATGAACTTCAATCGTTATTACAATATAAAACAAAAATGATCACACAAATGAACAAAAAAAGGCAAAATTATATCTACTATCTCTCATTTTCTTTTCTTTTTTTTTTTATTTATCAATAATTTAAGAAAATTAAAAATATGTCACAAAGAAGTACTTCACTTTTAAAAGACAATGTAAAATACTTAGTTGGCCACGATAGTCAAGTGGTCTTCGGGATCAAGATTAAGGTTGGTGATGTTTCAATCAAGAAATTTGTTTGAATCCTGTTTCCATTTAATATCTGTCATGAAGAGAGTACATTAAATCTATGAGAGTTCAAAGTTTTCACATTGTTGCAGCATGGATGTAGGGTTCCAGTTCATGTGTCAACTTAGTCAGCAGACTGGTTCAGAATTACAGAATGTTTTGTCTGTGGTTTAGTGAACCTTGTAAAAAGAAAGAAAAAAAAAAGAGTCAGCTGGAAGCTTTCAGAAAACAAAGAAATAGTTTGCAGAAAGCTATAATTTAACTATAACTAAATTCCTTAATTTAAGGATTTTAACCATGCCTATCCTTACAGTAAGAAGAAAAGCCAGTATTTATAATTTTGTATCATTATATTTTAACAGAAAAGCTATCTATTCATCTCTCACAATGTGAAGGAATATAAGTTTTTACTAAACGAAGAAATATATATACATAGTTTAAAATGAATTTAGCATCATTGAAATCAAGTTTATATAGGAGAATATTACACTTACATACTTGTTAACAAAAAGTTACTTCTTTTGTAAGATGATAGAAACATACAAAAGAAAAATATGAACACAAAGATGCATATAAATTAAAAGTACATAGGGTACCTTTTATTAGTGATCAGAGATTAACCATATAAAGAGTTAAGATTTCAATATACTGGGAAAAGCTTTCATGTATTTTTACAACACATTAAAGAAGGTAAATACTGCAGAAAACATTCCACATAAACATAATATTATATGCCTAATTCATAATAAACCACTACTTTGTCAATCTTGTCCACAAAAGCACATGAAGAAGCCTTAAATATGAATAATACTGTATTGTTACAAATGAATTTTACAACATCACCTTGAAACACTATGTATGGTATATTTACAGTTTGATTCAAATTGGGAATATGGTGTCCCCTAGGCGATTGGCGACTTTTGGAAATGTTGGCAACTTTTGGGAGGGATAATTGGTGATTTAAGACTTGGTAACCCTAAGCATACTCAATGCTTAAGTCACGCACGTTTGGCAACCTATATAGGAAGTCGCCGATCTCCTAGGGGACACCCTATTCCTAATTTAACCTCACAATTTTAATTCATCCAGAATTTCTGTTATGAATTCATCCAGATACATCTTTAAAATTACAACATAACAAAATCCTAAGAGATTTTTACGCTCAGAACAAAATAATAAACAATAATACCATTATAAAAATTATGTAATCCAAGAATATCTGGAATATATAGAATAATATTTTAGACCATCTAATTCATACTGACAAACCAACCCATTCATAAAATATATATCTGATAAAACTCATCTACAGTACTAAAACTAAAAACCATAAAAACATTGAAAAATTCAAACGATTACTAGCCTTTTTTACACTAAAAAAAGATACAAGAAAGATATGCTTATATGAATATGAAAAAACCCATACATGTTTAGATAATAAGATTTAACTTTTTAACTTGTGGAGAGAAGTAACATTTATTCCCAAGAATATTTAGGATTTCTCAAAACTATTGTTCATTACAATATATATATATATATAGTGTAAAACAGGCAGATAGATATTTTTAAGCATTTTATCTTTATAAAAAATTAAGAAAGTCTTTTTCTAAATGTTTTCTGAACATATGCACAATCAGTTTCAACATTCAGTAGCATTTGCATGTTTATATAGTACATCTTTGAATACACATACATAGCAGTAGCCAATCCATGCATATACTTCAAATACGTATGCACTTTAGAACAGGTTGATTTGTACGGAGAGAAGTTTTTATAGGTTGATGAAAAAGGAAGTGCTGGATTTTATTTTCTACATATTTTTTTACCCTATAATAGAGAAAGCAAAAATTCAAATTTAACACTAGATTTCTTAAATGACTACTTTTTGATCAAATTCAATGTCTTAAATTTAAAGCTAAGAGACAGAATTAAAATCCAAAACCTGTTTTGAAAAGATTGTGATCTCTTTCTCCAAAATACGTACCTCTGAATTTCTGTCACAAAAGACATAGTAATTGATAGAAAGTTTTGAAGAAATTTTGAAGGCCACTGAAGACAAATACAAAAATTAACTATGTACATTTTTCTACTTTTCAAAAAGTTTCTTGCAAAATTGTTTTAATGCATTTAAAAACGGTACATTGTGAGCCAAACAAATATTTTTTGCCAACATACAAAGTCTTTAAACTAGACAACTTTTCACATAGAAGAAAATAATCAGAAAGTATCTTTTTAAAAAAAGATAAAAACAAAAAGCTTCATTTCCTAATGAATAAAAATGTCCATTTAACATCACAGAATTGAATTAGCATGGCTCTCTAGAGCAAGGATGGACAAAGTGTGGCCTGCCTGAAGGTTCTATATCCTCCCCACCACCACCACCAAATTAAAAAAATACATACTAGATTTATGTATTATATTTCTCAAGATCCAATTCAAAGGTTTTAAACTAAAACTTTATCAACTTGATGGGCAGCTAGCAAAGAATGGCTCTTGTTTCATTTCCTTAGGTTAAATTCAATATCTTCAGTAAGTGAAGACAAATTAAGAGATATGAAATTCGTAGGAGAAAACTGTTTTTACAGTACAAATGCAGATTTTCAAGATATCAATGTCATTCAAACAGAATTTAATATTTTCACCATGCCTTTCAATGTAAATTGTGAAGCAGTGAAGCTAGATTTTCAGCTTGAATTAATTAAGTTACAATCTAACAATCATCTCAAGCAGTTGTTTTTCAAAGTTACAAAATTAGAGTTACACAAACCGTTATCAAAAGCAAGTTTCTTAAATTCTATAACTTATGCCTAGAAAATTAGTGGTGTATTTGCTTTATCAATATATGTCAATAAGTCTTTTCTATCATTGCCCTTTGGAAGAATTCTCTCAGAAATAGATTGACAGATGAGTATTTAGCATTTCTTCTCAAATTTAGTATATAACAATTTAAACCTGAATTTAATGAACTTTTAAAAATGCAGTTGCAGTTTCATTCCTCACATTAATATTTATATACTCTATAGAATACATTTATATTGAACCAGGATAATTTTCATTCTTTTTTGGACCACCCTCATAAAAATTCTAGAGCAGCACAGCAAGTGTTAGAAAAGAACGTTATTCTGAACTACAATCAGATGATAGAGATAAGTTTAAAACTGGTATGTCACACTCTTAGCTTCTATACCAAGCCTTAAAAGGAATTCAATGGTTAATTCCATTCAGTAAAAAGCAGCACTATTTTTTCACATAATCACTAGTTGAAAGTATTGAAATATCCCTTGTGTTATTTCTTAGAATGATATTAGGTACTTTTCCATTTCACTGGTGCAAGCGATAAAGTAGCCAATGATAAAACCAGATAAGCGGAATATGTAAGCGTTTTACTGTCTTGTCACCAATAAGAAGTCAAGCTTGATGAGTGGAAAAGTACCAAATAATGTTTAATGGATCTTTTTCAGCATTAGTTTAAATGGACAAAAAATTGAAGAGAGGAAAAACTAAGCACTCAAATTATCAGCAAAATGATTATAACTTCAGGGCTTTTGCATAAATTCAACTTAAATGATAATGCACAATGTAGAACCTGTAACCACATCAATGATTAGGAACATATTCTTTTGACCTGCAATAAATATGCCTTCCCCAAAAATTTTCTCTGGAATATTCTCAAGATAGACCCACAGCAAAATATCAATTTCTAAGAATTTTTGGAGAGAACTGCAGCTAATAAACCAGTTTTCAGAACATTCTTGCAAAAGATGAAATATTTTGATATTTATTGAATTAAAATAATTAATGAAAAAGGGGATAATAGTCATTGTTGCTTTATATCTTACAAAACAATCAATTCCAGCAATAGAAATCATCAGATCATTTTATGTTTTTTATAATGAGCCATGAGAAGACACTTTCCAAGTAAAGCCTTTCTTACACACATCACACACAAAAGGCTTCTCACCAGTATGCATACGTGAATGAAACACAAGATCATTATTATGAAAAAAACTTTTATCACATCTATCACAAACAAAAGGCCTATTCACAGAATGCAAAACAAGCTTTAAAAGAAAACTCTTGTTGCAAACATCACATGAAAATGGTTTATCTAAAGAATGGGTCTTAACATGATTATCAAGAGTCTTTTTTGCTCCTGAAAGCAGAACTGCATATTGTGCTTGCAAAAGGTTTCTCACCGGTATGGAGATTGTAATGAATTACATGATAACGATTTTCTTTATAACTTTTATTGCATTTGTCACACATAACAGGCTTTTCACTTGTGTGAACCAGATAATGAGATAGTGACTGTTTCCACATAAAACCTTTATTACAGATATCACATATATGAGGACTGTAACCAGTATATGGTTGAAAATGAGCTTCAAGATATTGTTTATCTTTGTAGCACTTACAGCATATATTACATCCATATGGCTTATCTTTTGTATGCAGGTGACAGTGAGCCAAAAGATACTTTTTCTTGAAGCGCTTATGAAATAAAGGACAAACAAAGACCTTAATCAATGACCTCTTTAGAAGAAACAGAATTACTATCATTATGTTTTTAAGATATCCTCTGGCAAATGAACTGAGAGATGAGAAAAGAAAATATTTTTTTGCTTTAAAGTTTTAGTGCTTTTCCGTTAAAGGGGGCCATTGGCAATGGTTAATTTTTTTTTTGCCTAACGGAAGGAGCGATATGACGGGCAACCACAGCAGTTCTGCGTCGGGAGAGGTATGAATTCGCACAACGCGATTTGGTGATTTTTTTACGGTCCCTTTTAACGAAAAAGTACCAAAGTTTTATAATACTCACTAAACGCAGTTGGTTTATCATAAAAAAAAAAGATTAGTAAAATTGCAATCTTTAGAAATGACATTTGCTCTTGGAGTTGAACTCAATTGTTTCTTTAGTTTTTTAGATACAAGAGAATTCTCATCAAACTCAAATTTTAAATAATCAGGGCAGAAATCCTCTTCACTTGACACATTTTCCTGAAGAAATAGAAACTGGGTATAGCTATCTAAATCATTTTTGTCACAGTGAAACAAATTATAATTTGACGGTGCAGGAGCAGTATTCTGAATAAGTTTTGATTTTGAATTTAATGTCTTATCTTTTACAGCATGAACACTTTCCAATTTTAAATACATTTTTTTGGAAAACAGAATATTATTGGACTGTTTCTTATATTTATATTGAAAGTTTTTGTCAGCGGCTCATTTTGATTACATTCAAATGTCTGTTCAAAAATTCAACAATATTGTATATATTTTTTTATTATTATTATTATAATTTCTGCTTGTTTGATTGATACTCCATTGATTGATTGATTGAAATTTGTGCAACATTCCATTAATATTGTAAACATTACATTGTACTTTATATTTTGAGAAAAATATTTTAAACACTGCCTTATTCATAACTACCTTATCTAACGTTTTTGAAAGTGATAATACATTAGGGATTGGATCGTAAAAGATTCCATTTATTGTTTCGATTATTAGTGTATTTTCCCGCAGGCCAAGAAAATATAAAAGCAAAATATTCCAAATAATTAAATCACTCGTTTCGCATTCAGCGCCCACGAGACAGCCATAGCTCGCGAACAGAGTGAGGATAAGACAAAAGAGAAAGCCGTGGCAGAGGAAATGTTATGTGATATACGAAGTAAAATAGGATATCAGAAACTGAGAATTTAAAGTAAATTGATCCACTATAGCATCTGCAGAAAATTTTTTACTCCTATCACATCATAAATAAATGGTCGGAGCATGAACTAAAACCTTTCTATGGATAAGTTCAACCATAAAGCTCACTAAGGGGGCGCTGCAGTATTTACAAATCTTTTTTTTTCTTCCAGTTATAGCGATCTCTCCATTATTATTCTAATGAAAAGTCTTATTGGGTCTCACTCAATGGAATCTTAACTTTGTTCTTTCAACGTTAGCTGGATAAAAATTACCCTCAGGAAAAATTAGTTGGTGGTACATAAATTTTTACTACTCAAATTTCAAACGAGAAATATTCTCCTATACACCTCAAAAGCCCTTGAGCAATATGTCTCACATTAGTGGAAAATTATAAAAATTGTGGTAAAAATACGTTAAGAAATTTGAATATAGGTGGAAGAACAGATTATATAGATCTAAAGATTAACCTAATTAATTGATCTTCCATGTATGATTTATACGAATGAATTCAGCTTTCAAAACAAATATCTGCTAGTCTTTATAATAAATAGCTCGTATAATTAATTATTAGAACACAAATTCCGGGAATTTGTCGTAATAGCTACAGGCAGTTTACTAAGCCTTTGATGAAGTAGAAGAAAATTCATAATAATATGTTCGTATTACAAAACTTCTTTATCAAGTCTCCTAATGTGATTTATAGACTGGCCAATAGAATTCGCAAAGTTCATTTTATAATTCGCAGTTCGTGTTTGTTTAGATTCCGGGTCACTCAAAGATACTTTACAATATTCAAGCAATAAGATCATATGAGCAGTAACGGAATTTGATTCAAATGCAGACTGGTTTGAATCAGAAGATATCTATGCATACAATATCAAGACAAGCTAGAAAAAACTAAATCGCTATAAATATATTGAAATTTTGGGGAACTTATTGGCCATTAATATAATTCCTATTTGGATAATTAACAGAAGAGAGGAGATCCTGAGAATCCGATGTTTCTGGAAAATAATAATAACCACTGGTCTTGTAAAGAAATTTAATTTGCAATACAGAGTAATTTGTTCTACTTGTAATACAATTAATAATCTGGAACACATTATGTTAACATGCGAAATTATATCTTCCACAGAAATTAACTCGGGGAAATAATCTAATTAGATTCCTGTTGCACTTTCCCCATCAGAGAACTTTTGGAGAAAGCAGTATCAAACAAAAAAAATTTAGAATTTCTATTGCATCGGTTGAAATACTTTAGTGTTAATTGATCTGAAGAAAATTTCTTTTTAAAATGGGATAATGGACTTGGTGACCTACATCCCTCATCAATCAATTAAAAGCCCAGGTTAAAAGGAGCACTTGTGGAACACAGAAGTATCCGTAATGAAAGATGACAAAAGAATGACAATCGTAAAGATGACAAAAGTTTTTAAAAAAATAATGTAAATTATTTATTTATAACCTTACAAATCACATCCGCAATATTTTCTTACACTAATTCAAATGAGTTGTCGCTTACTTTAATTAAGTATATTGTGTGATTTAGATATTGAATTGCAAGCATTGCAATTAGTGTTACCCCTGTTTATGAATTATATACGTACAAAGAGGAATATTTTGAGAAGATGTTATTAAATAGTCTAAATTCATTTGATATCATGATCACATGATATCTAGACACACCAATGTTGAATCTTGAATTCCTTTTGCTCCTTGTTAATCTATATCTCCTAAAACAAATAAATCTATAAATTTACGCATCGTTTTTGTGAAAAGAGTTAAGCATCATTTGTTTCCAGTAATGGAAAAAGTTGTAGCACTGAATAGTTCATTAGATTTCCTTAACCCTTTCGAGACGGCAAGCCTTGCTGTAGGACGCTCTCTGGGAACGGAGGATAATCGAAAGGAGCTGTCACACGAGCCTGGGGTCTAGCGTCACTAAGAATAACTTTAGAAAAATAATGACAAAGAAAGGTTTTTGTCCTAATTTTATAATTTTTGGTAAAATTTTAAATTATTAATTAAACTATTATATATTTTAAAATTAGTATTTTTTATGATATTTTTTCTTTAATTTATACAGAAATGTATATAAAGAAGTGCTTACTTTGAGAAATAATTTTCAGAAATGTTATTGAAATTATTTCCAAGTTTTTCTGACAAAAAAAAGTCAATAAACTTTAAATTAATGAAAAAAATATACAATAAATACTATTCACAAGAATTAACAAAACATAATGTGAAGACCGAGTGTAGTAATTCTCGAAGTGCGGAGAAACGCAAAGTCCTGTTTTGTCCGTTTCTAACAAAATGTCCTCATCAGAATCGCTAGAAATTTTCCTTTCAAGCTTTTTAGAAAATTAATCACACTCTTCATCTTAATTGGCTCGTTGACAAGGGAGTAAAATCTTCTGATAAACAACGCTTACTCACAATTATAAGAAGGAGTCAAAGCTTTCCGAAATAAATAAATAAATAAAAAACAAAGGTAAGTAAACGAAATACATCCGAAAGCAATGCTAAGTCAAACTGTACTGACGGTAGAGCTCTAAAAAGAAAGAAAAAATACATAGCGAAACCAATAAAAAAACATTTGGTTAACAACCAAAAACACGAATGTATATCACATGGAAGTTTAAAGAGCCTAGTTCAATTCGTATACATTACGCTTTCCTTTCTCCCCTATAACATCTGGTGAGCAAAATACTTAATTGTGACAAACTGTGATCAAACTGAAAATCAAGATCATAAACCTACTATTCAGTTAAAAAATAATGGACACAGTGCGCCACTGTGACTGAGATTTTTTATTGACGTTACTCTGAGAAGCAACTCAGGAGCTATTGGTGACGGACCTCTAAATTTAGAACTTCGAACATGCATTAGCCTTGGCTACACGGTGGATCTTTATTGACATCAGGGCTCGAACCGATGATGCCTGCAGTGAGTCCGAGAAATGACTACTAGGCTACCGCGGCTACACTTCAAAGCATAAGAATCCCAATTACTAAGCGATTTCCAAATATGAATGGAAACTTAAAGCAGAAAATCTTTGTAAATAATCATCAAGTTGACAAAATTGTTTTAAAGAAGTGAATAATATCCACAAAGCAATTAAACATTCAAGTTACATCGTTGCAACAATGCGAATCAAAAAGTAATAAAACCCTCAGTGATGGATAGTTCGTTAAACAATGTACGTTCCAATTTTATGATGTTTCATATCCAGACAAAAAAAAAGATCTTCCCTGTCAGCTTTTCTCGAAAATTGAAGATATCTAGAGTATAAGCCATCAACAAAAATCTAGGTCTAAGATTGGTCCACCCATTAATAAAGATAGGATCCAAGATTGGTCAGTTTAAAATTTGCTCCATAACTATGGAGGAAAACACTGGTATAAATGATATTGCTCAACTAATATTGTTTATAAGAGATTAATGAGAATTTTGATATTAATAATGAACTGGCATCACGTGGTCATTAAAAGGAACTGCAACATGATGTGATATTTTTCGAGAATTTCTAGAAGGGCTCTTTAATTTCAAAATACTTATAGCAAACATCAGTAATATTACGAACTATGGAGCACCAAATATGACTAGAAAAAAAAAATTGATTCCTTAAACTCTTTATTCAAAGCTATTCTGAGAACATTGTTGTTTTTCTTCATTGTATAGATGGTCTGTGTAAATCTGCAATCAATATGAAATCTACTTAATCGTAAGGCTTGTGAATAGCTTTCGAGTTCTTGAACTTACAAGCGATTTCAAGGTTCTCTTTAATCCATGCAATCTGAATTTTTTGGTGTCCCGTATTGCACTAAAGTAATACTTATTAATATCCCGTATTACTTAGGACAGGACATGTTTTTGAGCGAATTTGGCACCCAGAAGACGATATTATGTCATTATTCCAAGCGAAACACATTTTCTGTGCAGTGTGCAATGTTGGAAGACACAGCATGATTTTCGAGCTTAAATATCAAAATTCAAAGAAAAAAAATGTATTTGTCGACGGTATACTCTCACTTCTCAAAGATTTTAAATTGATATATTTACTGAACAGCTATCTAAGTACGACTTTTCTTATATCCTGAGGTTGAATTCAATATTCTCATTAAATAAGGCTTAAGAGTTATGAAGATGGCCTGAAAAAATTGCACTTTGAATTTGAACACAGAATTTAGGATTTTAATGTCATTTGAACATAGTTAGGTATTTTTACCATGAACTTCACCGTAAATTGTGAAGCAGTGAGGCCGGATTTGCAGCTTGAATCAATTGAGTTATTATCTAACAATCATCTCAAACAGTTGTTTTTTTAATGTTCCAGAACTATAATATCTCAAATTTAATAGCTCACACCCAAAAAATTACTCTGCTATGTTTGCTTCTTTTTTTTGTACATCGACAAGTATTTTCTACCAATACCCTTAAAAAGAATTCTGTCAGAAATAGACTGAATAGCAATTAGCAACACTTCTCAAAATTAGTACTTCACCATTCGGTCCCAAATTTAAGGAACAATTAAAATGAGCTAACAGTTTCATCCAATATCTTAATAGTTGTATTGTAATGTTTGAATTCTTTTTATAGTATTTTAGAATAAATTAAAGGGAACCGACAATTTTCTTTTGTGTTTAAGCCCGCTTCCAAATAAATTTTCCCATCATTCATTTAGAACCACACATGTTTGCTTTTGATCCTGATAATTGAATGGACATATATTTATGGCTCCAGTTCTTTAACCGATGTTATCAGGGGGGGTAACAAAAATAACGAAATAATGGTGAAAAACTTATTGATGTATTTGAAAGCAGTAGCTATAATAGAATATGTAAACAATTACTTAGAAGTGAGAAAATGAGAAAAATAATCAAAATCTTTAACGAAAATATTTTAATTACAAATGCACAACTTTTAGCTATTTTAAGATGGTTATTTGAAATACATATAAAATTTTAAACGAGTACTTCCGAGATAAATTCAACATCGGAAGAGAAACGTAATTTGAAGCAAAATTTATTAAATATCTTTAACTGAAGGGTTACTTAATGATCCAAACAATTTTGTCTTGAATAATCTCCTTAATTTTCTGGTTGATTTACTAGTGTTAACAAAATAACCAAAATGGAGGGGGGAGGTTCATTAATAAACAAGACCAGTGAAAACGTAAAACTTTTCATGTCTCAGCATTATTAACCTGGGTTTAGACCAAGTAATCCTTATTATTCATTCAGGACTTTTTATTCATTGTATAACTTAAAAGAGCTAGAAACTAACCCACTCAAATTTTGGGGATAATTTTGGGAAAAACAAACAACACAAAATAAAACCACAATTCAAAAGCCAAAAATAAAACCCAACTTCTTTGGTACCTGCATCTTGCAAATTGTACAAAATAAATAATTATGAATGCTTATTATTACGCTGAAACTTACAGATTCAGAAAACAAACAAGAAAATGCTTGAACTTGGGTGATAATTATGGAGAAAATAAACAATACAAAATAAAATCACAAAAACCATTACCCACAAAATAAAATTCTCCATCTTTGCCACATGCATCTTGCAAATCATGTGATAGACAAGGAATTATGAATGCTTATCATTGTGCTGAAATTTGAAGAATCAGAAAAAAAAGGGAACTTAAGGAGCTTCCAAAGGTAGTAATATAGAAAACCGGAATACGCGACGTCAGATTAATGATATTCCCAACATATGACTATTACATGTATCAATTTTAATGGGCGCAAATTTACTTTATTTATTTAATTTAAATATATTTAATGCACCACTATATTTCAAATTTATATATGAAATATACCTTCTTTTATTGTGTTTCAATTACTTTTGGTATATAGAGTTTTTAAAATGTGAGTTAATGAAGCATTTTAAACTTTATATATTTCACACATGGTATATTACGCATTATAATTGTTAACAATATGGATATTAACATTTTTGTGTAAAATACTTTTTGGTCTTGTATTACGAACAGCGTAAGATTAATTTTACCTCAAGATTAATTAGTTGTACACGTCATTAACATGTTACTTTATATACACGTTAGTAACGTGAGGTCTGTAATATGTGCAAAACAAGTGCTTGAGAATCACTGCCTATTCAAGTTTGTACACTTTATGTCAAATATTATTGTAACGTGTTAGTTACACTCATAACAAATACTCTTATATACACTATTTATGTTTGTATACTCAATGTAAAAATGTATCATTTTTCTGAATTTTCGTGTTATTTATGTAGTTAAACATGGAAGCAAGCATGTGGAATTGAATATCTCTGTTAGTCATTGCATAAGCAATGCTTGTAGGAATAGTTTTCATTGTGGAACTTCTGTATCAGATTGGGATTTTCTTTCATTGTTAAATTAGTGATGAGCTTTGAATTTTAGATATCTTCGCAAAAACTTTCTCTTGGTATCATTCACCAGGGACTCATTCTTGCAGAGAGTGAAAATGTAACGATATACTAGCTCAATTATCCAGTGATGGCGTTTTTTCCTTTTGCTTTGAAATTATCATAAGGATTAGCACTATTGTTTTCATTAAGTATTTTTAAATGGAAATATCTATCAAAACAAGTATAAAGTGACATAACAGTATTGGTTTAGTTCCGTAATACGTAAAACGATAAAATGAGGAAATTGAACTTACTAATCAAGGTGCAGGAAAAATCGAAAAAAAAAATATTATCTGTTTTTGCTTTACTTGTATTGATATTGATTCTGGGATTGCGAATTATTAATATACAATGTCTTGATCAAAAATAAATAACACCAACTTCTATACAGTTCCTAAAACTTCATCAAAAGAAACCATGACTATATCTAAGTTAAATTACATTTTGAAAACAAATTACTTTTCCTTTTTTTAAATTTTTAGAATTGGAAATAAAAAAAACATTTATATCTTTGGTGTTCCATATTTGAGAGTGTTATATAGAAAAGTCTTTACCATCAAGTATTTGAGAAATTCTTTTAAAATTAGATTTCCCAATCTTAATACCTCTTTAACTCCTATAAGCAGAACTTTATGAAATTGTAAATTTGGGTTAAGGTTTTCTTTAAAAATTAGTTTTGTGAAACAACATACGATCTAAATATGAGAATCATTTAGAAAACTAAATGTATTCATTGAGCTTTGAAAATCCATGAAAATATAGTAATTTAGTTCCATTTACGGAATTAATATTTGGATCAATTTTATACCGATGCAGAGACAATTGCGAAATTCATTAAAGAAGTTCAATAGTTTGGAAGACTGAATGAAATATTTGATATTCCAAAAACAGTTGTATGTTATATTTTTAATGATGATGTTTAATTGAAAATTTTAGAACAATAAATCTAGTTGTTTTTAACATTTTCAATATTGAATTAATAAACCCTTAAATAAAATTTCCTTTCGTACATCCCCATTTCAACGCTCGTCAATTACTTCCTCCCCCTTTTTTTCCTAAGCCCGTGAACTCAAGGTCAGCGTTGTTTTCCTCCTGTTGTGCTTTCGAATCCTGATGCCACTTAAGACACACCATGTAGTGGATCTCATGTGTGTGGAATCTGTCGAGAACCAAAGGCCTTCCAATGGCTTGGTATGGAAGTTTGGAGGAGGAGGTTCCAGTTCAAATGGCGTTCTTGACCGAGGTTCAAAAGTACGAAGTCGTTCGCCGATAACCTGCGTGTTGCTTCAAATGATGATCTTATTAAGGAATCAAATCAAATTAAAACTTTTTTTTTGCATGTAGATAACATTTACTTTTGATTTGAAGAAACATAATCAGCTTTAGCTTTTGCACCATAAATCCCAACTTTTACTCATTGAAATCCCAACATATTTTCCTAAATTAATTACAAATTATTACCATTATTTTTAAAATATGAGATTGTTCAATATTTTACTTCTTTAAGTATTATTAATCATTATAACATAATTTTTAAATTTTTTTTAAAATATTGATTCATCTACAAAACATTTCCTAGATTAAAAAAAAGGGGGGGGGGGGGAGAGGATTTTTTAGTCGGACATTTCTTTGCCATACATTAATATTGAAAGTGTATATTATTATACAAGAAATTTATTTGTAATTCATCTTACTATATTTTTTTTAAATTTTCTAGCAATGGAAACATATATTCAAATTTAAGTATTAAAATCATAAATATTAATTTAACTATAATTATTTTGTTAAATATCTAACAACAATAATTAAGATAAATATTTCATCAAAAAAATTCTCGTTTTAACAATGTGAGGTAAACAATTACGTATGAAGACTTCTTTAAAATACAAATGTATTAATAGTTTTAATGCATAATTTTTTGTAATAATGTTATAAATTACCAGAAAGAAATTTTATCCAGCTTATTATTATATTTACATCATAGATTAAATATCAAGAAAAATGTATTTCACCATTTATCTAAATAGTGTATTTATCTATTTCAAAAGTTCTCAGGAAAACTTGAATGCGCAATTTTCAAAAGTTCTTAAAAATAAGTTAAATATTTTTAAAAGTTCGATATTTTTTCAAAGCATAATCAGATAAAAATATGTTTACTCACTCATTTATGTTTGTAGAACATCTAGACAAAACTTAAAAAGAAATATCCAAAATATTTTGGTATCTAACGTATACTGGGACTGTCTAGGAAATGAAGCTGAGAAAAATGATTTATAAAATTTAAAACAAAAATTAGAGAAATTTGAGTTATTTTAAATGTTTAATGTACACTAATTTGTATATTGTACTCTGCCACCCGTTTGCAAATGTTTTCTTCTTTCAATATGGTAGGTAAGGGATCACAATCGTAAATTCAGTGACAGGCGATGAAAAAATCCTGTCCCGTTTTTGAGATCCGGTTGTATAAAAACGTCTGATTGAAATAATAGGAACATCACATTAAATGAATCAAGGCTCCAAAACTTTCATATGGAGTTGTGCAGAGAAGTTGAGAGGAAAGAATCGGTTCAGATGTGGTCTAGGTCTATACAACCTTACGCAGCTTCTAAAGTAACATTAACTCAACGACTAAAAGTTGTTTTTCCTCTTCATGCTACAAAAAATCTATTGCACTAGAGTAAACAGAAATTAAAATATCCATTTAACCTCTCACTTCCAGTTTATTATGCATGAATTTAATTCTAATTAAGTTAGGAATAATGTAATGCAAACAGTATTTTGATCTAGGAAATGTACTGCAATAAAAATCGGCAAAAAACAAAAATTGATATGTTGCTAAGAATATGACTAAATTTGTTGTTCGTATTCCTTAAGAAGATGAATCATTGAAAATCTAGCGCTTCAACAATCACATTTAAAGGATAAATCGAATCATTTTATATGCATTTATTGTCTAGATAGATATAATTTTTTTCATTATTGTAGCACGTACTTCATTATCGTTAATTACCTGCTTAAAATGTTTATAATTAAAGTTTTTAAGTAAATTTTTGCAATTGGAAGAGAAAGTGAATGAAGTACAAAATATTCATTTATCATTACTTAAAATATATCAGTCTAATACATATAATCTGAAACTAATAACTATGTCTTCCAATGCGGACATTAAATTGTTAAAAACTTATATTAAATATATAATTTGATGAATTTTAAGCACGCACGCACGCACGCACGCACGCACACACACACACACACACCGGTGAATCTCTCAAAATAAAAGCATTTTTAAACATATGCATAGTATACCATGGTTCTATTTTTTTAAAAATCATCC
>BMAW01048108.1:0-35195 GCA_019974015.1 Nephila pilipes
GTGTGCTATCAATCACTATCAATCATTAAATACATTCATTGCCTGAGAGATTCGACAAATTTAGTGAGCTTCGATGGTTGAGAGCTTAAAAATACCAATATTAATAGGTGAAGTAAAAAAAAGCACTTTTGAACCTCTGAATAGATTTATGTAGGATTTCTATTTCAAGATTTGGCTATTCAGTACCTAACAAGAATAATCGTGGATTTCAATCATATATGCAGCAGAATTAACTTCAAATTAAGATATATAAATGACATGGTTATATGTCAAGAATTAGTTAAGAGGATTAATGAAAAGGTTGATTTTCTCTACTGTTTTTTTACAGACCAAACTCAATTTTAATTGTTGAATGTTAAGATAATTAGTGCAGCTACGTCTTTATAAAGCCAAATATGACTATTGTATTTGAATAAAACATTTAAAAGCATTGTCTTAATTCATACTTCTTAAATTGTATATATATAAATCATGTTTAACTGCATTAATATTTCGCTTTTTGAAAAGGAATAGAAAAATTACTTTCTGGATTGTAAGAAATCAAATTACAATGCAATATATTAATGAGATAAATATAATTTCATTGGAAAAAGGAAGGCATAAGAATATCTAGAGATAAATTTTGATGAGGCAAAAATCACCTCTAAGGTAAAGTTATAATTATTTTTTTAGAATGAAACAAATTTAAATATCTTATTCTAGAAACCTTGAATACATTAGTTCATTTTATTATTAAACATTAAGACTCAGAAAGGAATATTCAGCTAATTTCGAAGTTTCGTGAAAATGCTACTAAGATTTATTTTTATTTAAGTAATAGCGCAATTTTTTTTTAAGGAAGGGGTTGTAGATCGTAAAATAAGATGTTTTTTTTTTTTAATTAACGTAGCACTCATTATTAGAAGAATCCTGAATATATCGTGACTGGCACTTAAACCAAAGTTTTTTTTTTTTGTTAATAAGCCGTTTTGTTTTCGCAGCCGTTTTTAAATTGTGTTAATAATTTAGATAAAACCTTGACAACTAACAAGTAAATTTTAGGATATTTTTAATCAGTAAAAAGACACTTTTTAGCGATAAATTTAAATTATCTACTTTTATTCTAGAAACACTGCAAAAAGTGTACTTGGAGACGATTGTCGAAATTTGTATAAATAAATAAGCAACATAATACTTTTTGTTTGGGATTATATATAAATGTATGAGATTTATTGGATTACTGAATGCTTTAACTATTGCCTGATTGAGGGGTATATTGATATCCTTCGAAACAAACGAAACTGATGCTTGTTAAGTCTTGGAGCCTTAAGACTTCCACAATGACGTCAGTGTGGATAATGGTTAAGGCAGCATATACTTGGCGGTTTCCCGTTGAGTCGTAAGTTCAAACGATGCCACCAAGACCCACCGTCTGAGGGCTGATACGTAAAATCTGTCGTGGCTGAAACTCCCATTGGCGTCGTGTAAGTTAAGAGGTGGATGCCAGACCAGGTGTCATCTTCGTCATTTGACCGAGGCCGTTGTCAATAGCCAGCTGATATTTGCTTCTGCGACGCTAGTAAATTAATATACTGGCGATAGTGTTGTGGGGGGGGGTGAAGAGGTCATCCTCATCCTTGATCATGGACCGAGGTAAGGTTGTTCATTCTCAATGTTCCCCGTTTTGCTCCCGGAATAGCGTTGTTAAGCAAATATTCAATCAGGGACATTCATTTTAAGTAACCATCACTTTGTGAATTAATATTAAATTCGGAATCATAAATCGGACAAATATTTAAATTCAGTTTCAAAAGTTAAAAGGAACAGCAATTTAAAATTTTTTTTTTAATAAAAAAAATTACATTGAAAAAAAGAAAGAAAATGTTGTTGAAGAGTATTAAATAAACAACATGAAATGGAAACACATGAATGTTAAATAAAAAATCAAAACAAATTCTAGAATCCTTCAAATAGTGCAAACTTATAAATATTACTTAACAAAAACATCTCTCCTGTATCTTTTACACTTTTTTGTAATAAAACAATTTTTCAATTAAAGATATAAGTAATTTCCACTTCGGTCTTAAATTCATTTTATCACAGTACCTCAATAAATAAATATTTCTTGAGAAATTAGAAGAATTCCTTTGGAGTCCACTTACAAATTAATATTTTTTTTCGTAATACCATTATAAAGGTATTTTATTCTTACAAAATAAACTCTGAGAATATTTTATTTTGCAGCATGCAAAAGAAAAACGTTTTATTTTCATATGTATATATTGAACATCAAAACACCATTTTTATAAGCAATTATCAATTCTTTTCCAGATACAAGGTATGCTGACAACTCTAATAGTTGGATGCATTCAAAATTATTTTACAGAATAAGAGTAAGGGGACCAAATGAGGACGAAAATAAACTGTGGTCATGATTTAAACTTTTGAATACTATTGCTATTTACTATTTTATATGTATATTAATTTTTTCTGTGCCTTTTTTTTAATAAATAATTTATTTTTTAAATGAGGTTTGATCATTTTGACAGCTGAAAAATACATGGAATTCTTTGGAATGTGATTTTATATCAAGACTTGCCAATCATAATATTTATCTAGAACTTAAATATGCTTTCAAGGAAATGTAAAGATTGACTTTTTAATATGAATTTCAAATGAAGGGAATTTTTAGAACTGTAGCTTAAGACCAAGACTTGAAATTCTTAATGTATGCGGAATACAATTTTTTTTTTTTTTTTTTTTTTTGATGTAAGTGATATAAAAGAAAACTTTTTTTAATATTAATTTCTAAGAAATATAGTATTCATGGAATATTTATATTGAAAAAAAGGTTTTATTTCATCAGTAAATAAGAGTATCATTTACCCCTTACTTTTCTTTCATTTTCGTTTTTATTCCTTTTTGCGCTAACGAGAACTGAATATAACACATTTCTCCGTATTCCCACATTAAGACATGTTTAAAAATGCTCTTATATAATTAATATATTATTATTGGAAAAATTCTTCGACTGAAGTACATAAAATTTAAAAAATTTCATTTAGATATTTAAATAGAGAACTACGAATATAATTAAAAGAACAAGAAAAACAGAAAGCTTGGTCATTTTAATTTTTAGGCATTATTATTTAAATAGGAATTTGTAATTAAACCAATTAAAGCAAAGAATAACCGTTTCATATGAAAGATTCATAAACCAAACATTATTTTCTCCCTTTTATTACTTTAAACATATATTATATTTAAAATACCCATTGTAATTCTAATCAGTTTGTAATTTATGAAATATTTTACCTTTTTTTAAAATTAAAAATCTACTTTTCCTTTCTTAATTTTGTATTAAATATATAAACAGTAAAAACGATTGCAGATATGTACAATAATTAATTTTGTAATTGAAATTCCATATTTAATTTTTCCTGGTTTAGTAGAATACGAGTATATATTTCAAATGAAAATTAAATAATATATGATTAAGTAGAGGCAAAAAGAATTTTAAAAATACATTTTCATTGAATCCTGTTTCTTTTAAAAATTGATACACTTAAAAAATTCATGGCCATGAAAAATAATGAAGAAAGTTTTTGAATAATCAATATATTCTTGATAAAACAAGAATAAAGGAGAATTATCGAAATTGTTTTATAATGATTTTAATTTTTCAAATTGTTGTAGTTTGGCGCATGCGTGCTTCTTCTGTAGCAGCTTTAGTTTTGTCTTTTATTAACCACATCTCATATCCGTTTACCGTTTTGAAAATATTTAAAATAAGCCGTTCATTTTATAGCTAATTATAATGTTAATTCATTTAGTTGGGGCCACATAGCTTAGTGGTCATGGTCGCCTGTTCACGACCAGTGGTTTTCATCGGATTTGAGTCTTGATGCCACAAAAGTCCCGCCATGTAGCCGGGACTTATGTACGATTAGTCTGTCAAGGCCCGAAATCCTCCTTTTGTTCGGTGTGTAAGTTAGGAGAGGAGGGTGCAAGCTCAGATGTCATCCTCGTCACTTGACCAAGTTTTAAAATTAAGAGGACCGTCGCCCATAGACCTTTTTGTTGTTTCTAATCCAAAGATAATGAAACCTCACCAAACCTTTAATTTGTTTTTAAATGAAAGTAAATAATATGTACTTAGAAAACAGCAATTTTCAAGTTAACGTTTAATATATCTCTACCGGGAGAGAAATATTTTTTGGAAAAACTATACATTTAACAAATACGTAAAATATCTTGTTTAAGGGAAATTCTTCTAATTCTAAGAAATAAAATATTAAGTAATAATTTACTACTGAAATACATTCATCAATGTAAAATAGCGAATTTGTATTCATTTTTTAAACAAAACATAGAAAACAAAGAGAAAGTTCCAATTTGAAGGAAAAAAGGGGAGAAAGAGAATACTTTCTAAAATATCAAATTCCTTTTACAACATTTTTAACAAACTATATTTTTCCTGAAATATGCAAATTCAATTATATTTAACAATTAAATATTTTATCTTTTCCCCAGTGTATTATTTTCTGATTACGAATCTTTATCTTATGTATATATGTATAATTTCATTTCCTTTGTTTGATAGATATTGTTAAAAGAAATTGAAACAATGCTTCGAATACTCTTACTTTTGACTATTCTTATAATAAGACATATCCGAAAGAAATATATTACTGAGCAAGATTAAGAAGCCTAGAAGTTAAAGAAATTAGAATTAAAATTTAAAATTACTTTGAACCATCATGGAATATTTTATAAAGATTTAACTGTAGTTAAAGTATTGTATTCTGATATTTAGCGTTTTGTATGTTAGTGTTGTCCTTTTAATGAGGAGTTTGTCTTTTTTACATAAAATATTAAACAGTATATGAATAAATAAACCTTCTGTTATTTTAATTATTTTTTGAAAATAAAAATAACTCTTTAAATATGTATTAAAAGAATTAAATATGATTTCGCTAAGCCATGCATTAAATTTTCTAAAATTAAATCATAAAATAATTCTTAAATTTTAAGAGTTATCTGTAAAAAAAATTGATTTTTTTAAATTTTTAATACTTTTATTTTAAATTGGCTTATAAATTTGATTTCAATTTTAGATAAACATAATCTCTATCGGTTCAAAATGACATTTATCTAAACAATTTTTTTTCTTCAAATTCTTAATTTTTCGCAAACTTTCATCCAAAATTGCGGCTTTTGGTCAGTGATTACAAATATTACAAATTTCTCATGTTATTGAAAATAATCTTTCATCTCTATCATTCTCTTCAAGGGATAGCAAATGGAAAATTATTTATCGATTATTTTTAAAAGCCACTAACCTTTTTTCCTGATAACTTTGAAAATATGTTTGCAGTGATAACGAATTTTAATAAAAATAACATAATTCGTCAATTTTTATAAACTAATCTTCCCTATTGTCCTTTTATCGTATTTTTAGTACCCTCACTGAGAAATAGTTGACTGAAAATTGATAAAAAGAATAGATATTTTAATTGTACTTGACCGAATGTAACTTGGTAGTAATTTGATATGTAACGAATTTCACTGTTGGGTTCAGGGATTGAATAGACTTTAATCAGGACAGCGATAAAATAGTTCTTAATTATCAGCCCAATGAAGAATATAATGTTCAGAAAGGCATAAGAACAGCCGAAGTCACAGTAATACAACACAAATGTAACACAACGCAATGTACTGATCCAGCGGGGAATAGATCAAATTCAAAGCCGTAGGCTTTCGTACTCTCTTCGGCATAAATCACAACGGAATCACCCGTAAAGTAACAGAGGCTGCGGGCGCGTCTGAGCTTCAAGAAATCTGAACAACAACCCATGTTACGCTGGAATACGCAGGAATGTTATTCGAGCACATAGGCCGCGGAGCGGCCCTTAAGCCCGTGTCGGTGAAATATAGCATTTGAACATTGAAAAAGATGGCGTTTGAGCATTCTGATAGATGGTGTCAGAGGTTGGCCTGTGATTGGCTGTCTGGGAAGTCTGGTAAAGTAGGCACTTTGTAGGTATAGGTTTCGGTCAGGGGTGGAGCTGGTAGCTGATTTTCCCATTGGCTGTTGCTTCTCGGAGGGGAGTTTTCCCATTGGCTGCCGTGTTTGTGGTGTGGGTGTGACTTTGTAGTTGGGCGTATACGGGTGCTAGTGTGCTAGGTGTGTTAGGAACAATGTTTAGATATTACAATTAAGTGAAAAAAAATTTTAAGAGTGTGAATTTAAATTAAGGGGGGGGGGGGTATAAGAATCAAGTAATACTGTGCGCGGTCTTTTAGAATTATGTCTGGGTGTATAATTTTCTAAATTAATCATGTTGGGATTATTAGTTGTGTTTAGAGTATTAAAGAACTTTTTTGCTATTTTTTGTATGAATTTTCTAAATGTGGGGATTTTAGTGGCTTTAAGTATTTCATTATTTCTTGTGTACCATCTTGCTTTTGTAATCATTCGGAGTGTTGAGCTTTGTGTTGTTTCTAGAATTTTAATATTAGATTTTGCAGCATACACCCAAATGGGACATACATATGTTATGATCGGTCTGAGAACGGCTTTGTACAGAAGCAGCTTGTTTTCTAAGGTCATTTCAGAATCCCGGCAAATTAAGGGGTAGATACTGCACTTGACTTTCCGGAATTTTTCTCGCGTGTGTGTAATGTGATGTTTCCAAGTTAGTGATTTATCTAAAATTAGTCCTAGATATTTAGTTTTCTGAGACCACGGTATTGGAATGTTGTAAAATGTGGGTGGTGGTGTGTTGAGTATTTTTTTTCTCGAAAACAAGACCGCAGCCGATTTTTCGACAATGATCTTTATTTTCCAGTTGTTGTAATATTTTTCGAGGATGTTTAGGTGCTTGTTCAGTGCAAATGTGATGGATTTTAAGTTTTTATATTTTGCAAGAATTGCTGTGTCGTCTGCATACATATTTATGATGGTTAGGTTGTAGTCAGGGATGTCGTTTAGGTAGATATATAAAATTGGTCCAATTAAAGATCCCCGAACTACTCCATAATTAGTGTTATGTGAGTCTGAGAGGGTGTTATTAATTTTGACTTGGTAATTCCTGTTTGTGAGATAAGAATGTATGATGTTGATAAGTGTTGGAGGAAAATTGTAGTTGATGAGTTTGTAAATTAGTCCTTCTATCCAGAAGCGGTCGAAGGATTTTTGAATATCTAGGAAGACCGCGCCTGTTGATTTGCTTTTTTCAAGTCCGGATGAAATGTGTTCAGTAAGTTTTATGAGTGGATGTGTGGTTGTTAGGTGTTTAGTGAATCCATATTGATTTGGATTACGTATGTTACGTATGTGTTGTCGATGTGTTCGTTAATTCTAGTGAGGAGTATAGATTCAGTAAGTTTGCTTAGTGAGGAAAGTAACGCTATTGGTCGATAGCTATCAGGTACGCGGGGAGTTTCCCCCGGTTTGAGAATTGGAAATATTACTGAAGTTTTCCAGGAGTTAGGAAAGTATTGAAGTTTAAGTATTTGATTAATTAGATAGGTTAGTAGGTAGATGAGTTTAGAGGGAAAGTTTTTAAGCATTTTATTAGTTATAAGATCTTTGAAAGGTGCTTTGTTAATAGAGATTCTTTGGATGTAAGAAGTGATCTCATTGGGCCAGACTGTGTGTGAGGGTGAGAGTGGGGGAGTTGGCGTGTTAAAGTAGTTTTGTAATGTTTCGTGAACTTTTTTATTTATGTCAGTTTTATAATTTAATGGTCTTTTATTTTCTGTGAAATTGTGTTGAAATGTGTTGGCTATTATGTTAGATTTGTCAGTTTCTGATTCAACTATGTTGCATTTCAGTATGCCTTATATAGACACGGCGAAAGTGGTAGAACATTCCAGAAAATAGAACCGGAACCGGAAGTCGTTAAATATCGCCAAATTTGGCAACGGCGACAAATTTTGCGACAAAATAAGTTGCCAAAACTGTCGCCAACTAAACGATATCTCGCCAACTTGGCGAGATACCCAAAGAGCCCCATGTTATTTACAAGGTCCCATAGCAATTGATCTAATTCACATGTTTACATGCAATAAACGTTAATCCTGCACTAATTTTCAAGCAGAATAATAATTTTGACATAATTTAACATTATAAACACATTTTATATACCAAAACCGTAACTGATGTTTTTCCTGTGGCTAAATAGCATTTATTTTTCTTATTTACGATTAAATATTTTGTTTTACATGTTGAAATTTTGATTAATAAAATGTCTGCATGTTATTAATATAATTTATATATTCAGGTGAATTATCTGGAAAATATGTTAATATAGGCTGTTAAAGATTCTCATGGATACATTTATAAAATTTTCTCAATTTCTACTTAATGAGAATTTCTCTCTCACATATACCTGATGCTATGTTACTGGAACGTTTATCATAATAGAATACTTTTATCAAATATATCCCTTTGTCAAAAACGAGCAACCGATTTTTCAAACCATACTATTATTACTGAAATGTATTAAATTCATGTCCTGTGGTCATTTCTTCAAGTAACTCATTTAAATAAAAGTGATAACAATGCGTTTTTGAAACAAGACCATTACAGTAGGTCAGCGATAAAAAAAAAAAAGCGAATAGAACGATAAGGAAGCACAAATATCGAAATGTAAAAATGGTAACGGAAGATCAGCACACCTCTTAATTCTGACAAAATAATAAGCTTACAATTTATATAAAATTTAAATTTGATTTATTTTGAAGCAAAATAAAAGTAGAAAATAACTTGGAAGATTTAGTTTAATTAATTACTTGGTTGTTAATTGGCGTCTCAAAACACTACTGGGGAATGATCTCGTAATCTTAACCTCGGTGCAGTGATGAGCGCGACAACTTAGCTGTCACCTCACTCTTTTAAATTTTACACCAGCCAACGTGGTGACATTGAAATGCGAGATTTTAAATTCAGGGCCGTTACACGACGGGTCTTTGTTGGCATTCATGGATTAATGCTTGAATCCATGACTGGTTGGAATTAACGTCAACTGTGATATTTTTTAGCACTAACTTTTCATTTAAACTCGGAGATATGATAAACGATAATTTCTAATATATAAATCATGTGCGAACGAAATTGTAACACTAAATTTTTTCCCTTCAATTAGAACCTTATAAGTAACATGAACCTCTTTTTGTTGAGAATTTATCCTTTTTTCAGCATTTAAACTCATTTTTAACATCATTTGTACAATCTTCATTCATCATTCATGCAGTAAAAAGTGCCTGAACATAAGTATTCATATAAGGTAATTTTTAAAATGATCAGAGACGCAAAGAAATTACCCAAATATTTTATCTACCTTCATTTTCGTTATTTATATAAATTTAATATTAAAAAGCTATAATCAAAGAACAAAGTCATCATATTCTTAATCCTTCGATTTCTATTTTCATAAAAATGATTTACAACTCTAAGTAAATAATCTAAACCGGACTTACCAAGAACACATTGTTAATATCACTTGATATTTAAGAGTAGGGGCAATTTCTTTTCTTTCACTCATTATTATTTCTTACCTATAGAAAATATTATAACAGAACATAATTATGCTCAAGAAAACGTTAATATAATATAAGCAACAGCTTAGTAACTTCTATAATCTTGTTTCGTGTTGACTATTTGTCTACAGTGGTCAATATTTTTAATTGATGTGATTTGATTTACACGGCACATAAGAGTTAAGTTTTGGAAAACCTATTACGTTTTCACACAATTTTTATCACTGATACTAAAAATAGATTTAAAAAATAGAATACTGAACTATTTTACATTAATTCATTGAACTATTTTTTCCTTCATTGTTCAAGCAAAGCAATTTTTGTCAATAAAAGTATTCAAGGTACAAAATTACGTCTCAGAACATTACTCATGTAAAGAACCATTACACAACTTATAAGCATACAACTTTTCTCAATTATATTCTTTATTTCAGTTGAAAATTTTATTCTTTTTCGTTCTAAAAGATTCCGTATCTCTAAGAGAATTTAATATTTCTTATTTTGTGTGCTGGTATCTTAGAGACAATCCAATTTTCAAAGACTTTTGCTCGTTCGATGTACAAACAAATAAGGGTATGGAGATGAGAGGTGATAAAAAAATCTCACGATTGAAAATATATTTGAAAGTTTGAAATTAAATAAAAAACTGACTTGATGGAATTTTTACATACGCGTACCGTATAGCTGTTTTTAAAACATTCGATATTTTTCAATCGATAAAAAAACATCGCTAAATAATTAGAACTATTTCTATTATCTTACAATATAAATAATTTTTTGAAGTATTAAATTGTTCTCTTATCTCAAAACTGCAAATTTGATTATTTCTAAGTTTCGAGTTCAAACATACCACTATTTATACTATAGCACTATTTATTTATAGGCATTTTAAATATTGTAAGCAGTTATCAAATAGAGTTGATACTGTTTTTGAATTTCTGTATTTTTAAAGAATTTTATTTCAAAAATCAATAGTCAGTATTACTTCTTTTACTTGAAATATATGCGATTTCAATAATTATAGAGTGCTATTTCTTTCCATTGCTTATATATATATATATATATAAAAATAAGCATATTATATATATATATATATAATATGCTTATTTTTATAATTCAACAAATTACAACTGTTTGATATTGCCTTCACTTTTGAAAAACTCAAAAAGGCTTAAACATTGAACACTCTGCATGACTGATAGGAATGATAGGTTAAATATTTCTTAGAAATGTATTTCTTGTTATAATTTGATCTCTCTTGAAATGCCTTGAGAAGAAAGTTGGTTTATTTTTTGATATGCAATCTAAAATATTTCCTCTTCGGTTCATATCAAGTACAATTTATTCTTACAAATACACCCTAACCAAAATAAGACCTTTCAGAAAACCTTCCTTTTTTTTGTAAACAGGGGAACTTATTTAAATAGTTTTAAAGGGGAAAAAACGTTATATCACTATCTTTTACATAAGCAACATAACTAACAAAACTTTTCTTGTTCATTTATTTGCTTATTTTTCTTACACTTTAACCCTCGATTAGAAGGACATATGATAAAATAAATTGCATTTTTGTCGTAGGAATTTTGCGACATTATAGAGTACTTCCTAATTAATGATACAATTATCCTGTGATATAGATTTCAAAAAATGAATTGTTTATTTGTACTTTCTTTTTTATGATATCTTATTAATTTAAAATAGAATAACTTGCTCACATCTTCTGAATGTTCCATTTCATATATGAACAATAGCATTCTTGGATTAATAAGAATAAATAGGTTGTTACATTTTCATTTAAAAAATGTTAGAGAAAAGTAAGTTTACTTAAGAAAAAAGTAACTTTACTTTTTAAATAAGAAACTATACTTTCCCATTTCTTACATATTAACGCATCTGTAAAACTAACCGTTATATTGAGGCAAGATTTATACAAGAGAAATAATACTTTTCTAATATTACACACCAGTTCTTTCGCCAAAAAGAAAATAGAATTCTTAAATTATAAACATATTGAAGTATCACAGATAGTTAGATAACTGCTTACATGTTGCTGCCATTCAATAAAAACAATCTTTTTTGCTCTAGAGTAGGAATTTCAAAAAAGAAACTACTAATATATTCAACTGGACAGGACCAGAGAAATGAAATTATTGAATGAAAGTATTTTTATCCAAAAACTTTTAATAACAAACTTAAATGTTGAAAGAGTAAGCACTAATGTTTATCGAACATGCAATTTCATAACCAAAATGGAAATTCAAAGGAATAAGGATTTCGAATTATGTTTGCGTATCGCCACCTGGAGCTGAATTTGCAAAATCGAACTCTCCAGCACCATTTGCAGAAGAAATCTTTTCCTAGAAGAGCCATGAATATCTTACATATAAATACAAAGATGAACGTAATATTTTTTTCTTTGTAAGGAAAAAAAAGTGGAACCGTTTTAGGCTATAGGTATGTAATTAAGACGTACATTTTGAAAGGTCTTTGTTTTTGTATACCAGTTCTGTGAAATGGATGGCAATGTGAATAGTTATTAAATATTCACATTTATTGCTAGTATTCTTATATATATATATATATATATATATATATACAATACATTTAGATGCATACTTGTTCTGTATTTCTTTGCAATTATTATAGTTAAAGCTTATACGTCCCATATTTTTTATAAATTTAAGTGAATTTTAATATCAATGTCTCTAATTAAAATTAAAGTTTTCTGCTTAATAAATATATTGTTAAAATTTATATAATCATGTGAATTATTTATAAATCTAATACCACAATATTCTATTATCATAAATACAATCATCAATTTTTGATTATGAAATAAGTAGTTACTAATATCGTTAACAATATGTAGGCAAATGTAATGAATTTTATCAATTTTAAAAACAAAATTAACAAGAATTTTAATTTCTCTTTCCTTCAGTCCTAAAAGAAAGTATTCATTAATTTTAATACTGAATTCCTTATGAATTTATTATTTAAGAACAGTATTTTTAATAGCTCTCATATCCATACATTTTCTCTTATCATTTCAACCCCTATTTTTTACTATTAATATTAATGAATACATTTAGGACACTCTTTCTAAATTTACCATAAAAATATTCTTTGTTTTTTTTTTGCATAAGAATTTGAATTATAACTTTATTAAATAGCATAGAATTAATATCATATTTGTATAAAGTATTAAAAGCTTTAATATAACAATTTAGAATAATTCACAATGTATATATATATATATATATATATTGTCTTCAGATTGCAGTTAAGTCATTGTTGCTTAAGGGGTGATAGGACCATTAAATTTCGAAAATGCGTCTAAAATGATTTTCTTTAAACTTCTGTATTATGCATGAAAATCAACATAAAAGGATGAGATTTGTTTTGAGTTTTAAATCGTTTCATATGTCTTATTTGAAAGTTAAATTTTAAAAAAAAATTAAAACAGTTATTGGCTGTATTGTGAAGACTTGATTTTTTTCCTCAAGAAATGTAAGTTGCATTTCACATTAAACGTACAGTTGAAATATTATGCGAATACAACCAAAATAGTCTCAATCTGAACTGAATATTTGCTTTCATGTGATAAACTTATTTTATTTTCAAAATAATTATTTAACGTTTTTAAAAAAAGTTTCTAATTTAAGAATTTTAAATTTTCGAAACCTGAAAACATTTTTTCTTGTATTTACTTTAAATTTAGCCTTATGATCTAGAAAAGATAATTAGAAGATATTTACAAATTTTCTTCCATTTCTAAGGAATAGTATTTCATATATTTTAATTGAAATTTGGAAAATGTATGTTTAGAGAAAAAAGACTTAATAGTTAGAAATTTAAATAAATTCATACACACTACATTAGCCGACCTTAAAAACAACCTCTTATATAATTAATAAGTCATTATTTTTCAAATACATGTTCTATAAAGGAAGTATTTATTTAGTTAAATTCACTTTGTAGACCACAAATTTCATAAACAAAGCTTGTTGCAATTTTTCGACAATTTTGGCGTTTTAAAATTTACGCATATTTACAAAATGTAACAGTATTACTGACTTAAATTAAGGTTTAAAGTATACAAAATAACTTATTAATACATAATACATAACCATCTTTATTTTTATATAACACATTCTACTTTATCTGTCTTATCTAAAGTGCAGGAAGAAGCAAAATAAATTCGAGAAAAAATATTGTAAAGCAAAAATTTTGAATAATTTAAAATTTCTTCTAGTTATTCATGTAAGAAAACATTTTTACTTATAGTAAAAATCTTACTTTTACTGGTTTACAGCTACAAATGAAAATACGTCTACTAATCTAAATGTTATTTACAAATCTAAATGTAATCTACACTTTTGTCTTCGTGACTATTCTTAACCTTTCAAAGTGACTTCATTTGAATGGCTATATCTTTGCAACTAATAGGAATATCCAAAAAACGGTTCGTATCAAATTATTTCGAATACTCCAATTTACATAAATAAATATATTATTTTAAAAATAACAATTGTCTTTAAACTCTTAAGGATCTTGACAATCCTTAATGTGAAGCAATAGGATATGGCGCAACAACGCATTAACGAAAAGTAGATGTTACAAATATGTGTATGTGTAATATGTGCGTGCGTGCGTGCGAGCATACTCGAAAACACACACACGTATATATATTTATAAATCATCAATATTTAATGTAAAGTAATAGGATATGGCGCTGCGCAAGAAAGGAGTATTGACAGGCAGATGTTACAAATGTGTGTGTGTATACTGAAGTACATATATATATATATATATATACTCTATAACAAAGAAATGATGCTCCAAGAAGGAATTGTCCGATAGAGACAGAAAAAAATTAGCGTATTAGATAATTATGTACAGAATAGAAAATGACTAAAATTTCAGAAAAAATAAATAATTTATTTCAGAGATACATAGTTACAAATTAACGAGCTCATTTTCATTTTATTCAGTTCATTGCTTATTAGCAGTACATTTTTTTTTCAATTATAAATGTTATTTCTAGTTGCAACTGAAATACATGAATAATTCTGAAACAATTATCAATGTTTAATCTGCCGATTTGTTCAGGCTAATTTTATGTTTGAGGCATATGTTTCATAACTTTCTTCAATAAAATAGATGAGTAGGTTTTTGAAACACTATCTTTATCTCCAAACAGTCAGTCACTTTTCTTCGATTCCTAAATGCGAAGATTTGAAAGAGACCTATGGTTCATATCCAAAACAATCCAATGTATGAAATAATTGATGAACATTTCTGAAATTCAAGGTGAAAGCCTCACTAGAGTGTTAACAGAAGTTATTTGAAACCGATAGGTATTAACTTATTAGTTTCGTTTCCCTCGTAGAAAAGCATATTTTTATTGGAACTATTCGTATTATCATCACAACCACAATTGGTCAATTCTTGATATTCTTTTTTTAAACTTTTTTTTTTTACACTTTTGTTATTTGTCTATAACACAGAGCAGTTTTCTTAAATATAATGATCAATGAGTTCTGCCTATTGCAGTAGAAAAAACATTTCAAATTCTTTATTTTTTTTTTTTATTGTTTTATAGACTCATTTCAATGCATCCTAATCGTAAACGGAGAGCCTAATTCTAGAGATATGCAACGACTGTACAAATGGAGCTAGATATTTAGAATAATGTCTAATTAAACAAAATATTACTCAAGAGGGTTCTTTACAATGTTAATTCTCTAATATGCAATACTCAATCGAAATGAACTTTCAATATCATTAGCTTTCCCACTTTACTGTCTTTCGAAGAATTTAGAATTGACAGTCACCATAGTTTAAATTGACCTTGGAGCTTTCTTTAAAAGATCCTCTGCACCTTT
This sequence comes from Nephila pilipes, assembly GCA_019974015.1. Taxonomy (NCBI): domain Eukaryota; kingdom Metazoa; phylum Arthropoda; class Arachnida; order Araneae; family Nephilidae; genus Nephila; species Nephila pilipes. The sequence goes on from BMAW01048108.1 coordinate 15,411, forward strand.
CTTTAAAAGACTTGCGAACTTTTACTGAAAAATATATAGAGAAATTTGCTTATTTAACCACTTTTCTGAATAATTTTGATCAAATATGGATGGATGGATACTTCCAAAATTAGATTATGTTCCATTTAAATGCTTATAATTTACCCATACTTGATGATATAGCATAATAGCAAGCCTCCTTACTCCTTAGCGCCAGAAATTGCAAGCGACCAAACTACAATATATATTATATACCGCCTTATAAATCTATGATTTTTAAAACATTTGATATTTTTCATCGCATTCCACTAGAGTTACTCCAATTATATCTCTTGTGATTGGTTCGTAAAAAGTATATTAAAAGCTTCATTTTGCTTAGAAACTAGATTTTATCCTCACATTATTCTACTTTGGTTTCAGTAGAGTAAATTTACTAATCTGAAAATATACTGGAGGAAACGAATTTTCATGGTTTCAGTAGTTCAAATATCTTTCACCTTTCAAAAGCAATAAAAAATTTGAATGATATGAAAAATGCTTTTCTAACTTTAACTTAAATCAGTGATAAATTGGACTTGAGAAAGAAATTTTCTTTTAAAAAATGTTTCCGATAAGTTCATATATTGAAAATCTGTAATGAGATTTTTAGTCGATAATCTGTATGAACTCCATCTTTAGACAAATTTTTCATAAATAAATTTTTTATCTGATTAAAACATAGTCATCATTAATGCATAAAACAAATATTTTATCATAACTATATTTATACTTTATACAAAGATAAAAATGCAAAGAAACTTGACAATGCTTCGAGAAATTTTACAAGTAAAACGGATTTCTAGGTTTAGAATAAAAAACATTGTCTTAAGAAACATAATTTCGCTGTGATATCTCTTACATGCTTTGATGACTAAAAAAGAACAAGAGACGCGTATTTGTTTTTAACTTTTTAATTAGATTTATTAAACTAGCATTGGTTGGGTAAAAAAGTGACTATGGATAGCATATTAAATCACATAACACACAAGTTATTTTCCTTCATGAAAACAAGATGTACCTAAAACAGTTTATTTAAAATTGAAATAATTATAAAACAAAAATAATTAATCTGGGTTTTATAGTTAATTACGATAGTTTTCTGTTTATAAGAATATTAATTTTTTTTTAAAACACTGATCAAATGTAACAAACTGTTACAAAAACACTCTTTCTTAATTATATTTTTGTAAAAGAATTTTTAAAATTTATACTTAATTCATGTTCCATCCGGATATAACTTGGGTTTTCCGAAAACAAAGATCTACCGTTCCACCACTCATATAAGTGGTCTCATACCTTTTAAAGTTTCAAAAATTTGAATTTTCTATTATTTTATTTTGTTGAAGAAATATTTCTGAATTTTTTAAAGAGAAACCGCGTATAGATATTCCAAATATATCGGAAGTTTTCAAAAATAAAGCCAGAGGAAATTGGATTTATGCAATTTTTTCATTTTGGTTGATTTTTGATTGCTGTCATTTCCCAGTTGACAGCAATTCTTCTTAGTTGCTAATGCTATGAATATTTTCGTATGATTAAATACTGAATGCGAGCCTCATACATTATTTTTATTCCAAATATTAATTGCAACTTCTAATTATCTATAACTGTAACTCATACTTCCGTTTCGTTTTGACATATTGATTTGTAAATCTGAGAGTTCGTTTTCAGTATTTCGTACTCTCTGTAAAGTCAGCTCTTTGTAAATAATTTTAGCTAAAGAACGTTCTTTATTTTCTAAATTTTTAGGATGATTTTGTAAATTTTTTTTATTTTTTTTTTGTTCTGAGGGTCTTAGGTCTTGGTGTAAATGCCAAAATAATTAATTAAAAGGTTTTCAGGTTTGTTGTAAACATAAGAACAAAAACTGCCAAAAGCAGGAATTAATTCCATAAAGCTATTACAAAAAAATCTATAATAACTTAAATTTCTTCACAAGTGTCTGGAAGAAGGAGAACGCGCAAAACAAAACTGAAAACATAAACTCATTAATATGAAAACTATGCCTGAAAACTTTGAAGAAGGTAGAAGGATAGCTGAAATTTCTACAAATGAAGCAATTGTCCTTTTTAATGGGAATAATAAAGGCAGACTAAAAATCATGCAATCGCTTTGTTTGTATGTGGGAAAGAGAGTGCAAAGTTTTACGTCATCTATGGACTTGAAAAGCATTGAAGCTGCAGAGAGACATTTTAATCTCCTTAGAAAGGAAGAGCTACAAGCTATAAAAATGTTGCTAAAGATTGTCATAAAAATTTAACTGTTAGCAAAGGAACAGGATGTGCATCTGACGAATTTTAAAATCAATATTTCTGAATAAATAATGTGGTACATTTATATTGTAAAGTAAAACAAAAGAATATAATGTTTATTTTCAGTCATTGTGACTAAACATGCCAATTGTTTTGGTTGGTTGGTTTTATTAACGTCGCACTAGAAGCATCACGAGGGCTTTTGGCGACGGACCTAGAAATTTTGAACCTCGATCAAGTGACGATTAATTGTTTTGTAAGGAGCATTTATAAAATTCCTAACTTTATTTTATAAAAACACCAAATTCCCGTTCAAGGAAAGGAATTCAATGCTGCGTGCGTTTTTTACAGTTGTACATAATTAGCATAATATTTTTTTTCTTAAATTTATTTTAATGAATGGTTCTTTGTTGTCTTTAAAACTTCATGTTACTTTTTATATATTCACATTTAATTATTATTTTACCAAATAAAACAATATACATATAAAGCTATGGTGAATTTATATTTTATATAAATTTTCTTCGAATGTTATTTTTTAGCGCTTAGCGCATGAAATTATGAAATGCTTCCAATGGAAGTTGTTAAAAATTTCACAATAAAGTTTGATTTTATCTGCACTTAAGTTCATGATCCGGCTTCAATTTTTATTGAAGCCGGTGAAAAGTGAAATTGAAATATTGAAATTTTTATGATATTTTTTTGACATTAAAATATAAGTATTTACTGTCAAATGTTTTTTCTTTTAAATTTCAAAATTAAATTTGGAAAGGGGGGGTAACTTAGGGCAATAGCTTAACATAAAATCATTGTTTCATACCTCAACATCTTGAAGATCATTTTTTTTCTTGTGATAAGAAGAAAAAAATGTAAATAATTTTTGGCAACTCGTTGTAAAAAATTGCGTTTAATTCACATCACATTCAAAGCGAGATCCAAACTTCTTTAATACAATAAATCAATTTAAAAATTTACTTCAATTCCAAAATTATTTAATGTAGATACGTTAATTCATATAATATATGTTTGTTGATTCCCCAAAAATTTACATTCCAGAAAAAAATGTTAAGAAATTAAAGTAGCTATAGAAAGCACTAGATTTTGCTTAATTTTTAGCTTTTTGAAAGGAATATGATCCCTTAAAACGAATTAAAAATATCCGCAATGTGTACGAAAAAATGTGTCATAACGCTTTTGAAACATTTATAGTGCTTTAACCCTTTCAGGACAGGTGGTATATTTTTTTTACCACATATTTAGCACCCTAAAAATCTCTAAAATACCTTTTTCCCTCACACTTTTACCCTCAAAAGGTAGCTTATAGAGTTAGTTTTTTAAATTAGATGGCACACCCATGCAGGATTATAATAAAAATTATTGTTTTGAATCTAATGAAAGCTCCTATCAAGTGGTTGTTTTATCCCATGCAGAAATGTTTCTGAAATAAAGTGAAAATTTAATTCCATCAGCTAAACGATATACATGTCTTAAAGTTTATGTAAATGTTCCTAATTACTCAAAGTAAAATATATAAAGTGTTCGTTTCATACTTCAAACTATGTGGTATAAAATTTATACCGCCGCCCACGCAAAGGGTTAGGTAGCAACAAACGGCAGCTCTAAGATTTTCGAATCAGACTGATATGTGACGGTTTACTTTATTACAGTGATATATAGAGGCGGTAAATATGTTATAAAGTGCCAGTGAAGCAAAAATCAGACTTATTCTCCAAAGAAAAGAAATATAAATCAGGAAAAAAAGTTCTAATTCAAAGTTTCGCAAAGAACAGATTTAGCCATCTAAGGTTAGTATTTTTTACAATTATTTTTAAATTAGTCATTTAAATAAAAGAATTAAAACCAAACAATGAAATATAGAGAAGTGGACAATAGAAAACTTTTCCGATATTAAAATTAAAGGAAACGATAAATTATTGAATTGAATATATATCAGCTACATACAATACAAATTAAAGCAAGCGATAAATTATTGAATTGAATATATATCAGCTACATACAATACAAATTAAAGCAAGCGATAAATTATTAAATTGAATATATTTAAGATAAATGTAATTAAAAATGTAGCAAACGATAAAAAAATTGAAAAGTGATCTGGAACGCCAAAACGCTTCACCTAAAACAATATCCCCTTAGATGGCTAATTAAAAAATATCAATACCGTGCTTGCCCACGAAAAGACAACTAACAAAAGAGCAAAGAAAAAAGGATTTCTCAAATCCAAAACTGTTGCAAAAAAAATCTAACAAAACGAAAAAGGAGAGTCTTCGGAGGCGTCTAAAATAGAACTGGCTGGAGACAGCCTATTAAGGACTTGTTGTTGATAGACATAAGACTTACAAACAATAATTGATATAGCATCGTGTTAGCATGAGATAAAAATAGACGATCAGCTGCCGTTGATTGAGGTACGACAGTAGGCGTTCGTTGCCTCTAGCGATGGACGTTATCAAAGAATCTAAGTTAAACTATGATGTAAACCACTGAAGAAAGGTATTACAAAAGACACCAAACAGCAAAGAGTTACCCGCCTTGTGAGAAGAACTGAACCTTTAGCCTTAGACATCATATGTGAATCTTGAAAGAAAGGATGATTCCTTCTTAACTGAAAAGATCTAATAATACCACTTTAGTGGTGATTAAAAGGAAAGAAAAGTAATTGTGGATACATCCCATTAATACTTCAAAACAAGGAGGGCCGTCCTTTTTATCCCTGACACATCTGTCCATCCTATATGTGAGAGGGTATGTTTCGAATGCGAACAATTACCAAGGACCGCTAGTTTTTGAACTCTTATGGATCTACTCTTACTTTAAATTTTACTTAAAATAGCCTTATAATACAGTTTTAATTAATTAATTTACACACACACACACACACACACATATATATATATAAATGCCCATACGTGGACTAAAAACTTGTTTCACTTAAAGAGATCCCTTCTAAAAGATAGGAGTTACATTTAGAAACATGTGAGGAAGAAAATATCTTTACAGAATACGCAATAAAAAATTTGTCTTCTTTGAAATAAAACTGTTTATGTATTTCTACTAAATTTGGTTTATTAAGTTTATAACATAGTTTTATCATTAAATTATGAAAATCATATATGTATGATAACACATCGATCAATAACTCCAGAGACTAACCCAGAGATGGCGCTCGTAGTAAACCAGTAACCAGGTCTTTCTAGAGTACTAACCTTTGCTTGAAACGTGTCAAAATTTTAAGTCGATCGGACCAGGAAAAAGGTTTTTTCCAAGTGGGTGCCGCGATTGCTTTCGATGGAACAAAAACAGCAACGAGTCGATGATTCAGAAAGCTGTTTATCGTTATTTACTCGCAACAAAAAAGATTTCTTGCGAAAAAAAAAAAAAAAAAATTTGGGGGAAAAAAAAAAAAAAAAATTTGGAAAAGTGTTAAAATGTTTGTATCACCCTAAAAGGTGATTAACAAAAGGTGTTATGTTGATGAATAAAAAAAAATTTGCAGAAAAGATGTTGTTTTCAATTTTAGACTCGGGAGTTATTGATCGATGTGTTAAAAGTCATACTTAAATTAATTAACACATTTTTGCACAAATTATCACTCTTTGAAATAAAAATACAACATCATAAAGTTCTCATTTATTTAAAAGTGTTTTGTGATCCTAATATTTCCCAAGTTAACTAAAATAACATAATTTTTATGAAAGTATTTATTATTTCTTCAAAGGAATGCGAAACATCGAGAGTACAAATATGCTGTCCTAAAGGGGCTGTTGTATATTGTTTATACCGGGTCTTAAAAATCAGGAAACAAATAAAAAAAAATAAAGTGTATTTATAGAGGTGGAATAATGGTACAAAAATATTATTAAGAAGTCAGTTGAAAATGTTATGCATTAAAAATTCTTTTTCTAAGTACAATAAAAATTTATACTTTTATAAGTAAATTATGCAAAATGTTTTTCACTAATAGATTTGAAGATAACATTTTACATTTTATATCGTAGAAGGTATTAGACGCAAGATACAAATGATGTACAACTTTATGAAAAATAATTCGTGACATGTAGAAATATTTGTGAAAATTACAATTAGTAATAGGATATAAACTTTTCAATTCAAATAAAAAAATGTCTTATCCGTTCTAAGAGTTCTAAGTTACATTTTTTGAATTTATGTATGGAAATTTAGTTAATTTGTTAAAATATATTTCTAAGTTATACTTTTTGTCATCATTTATAGTTCTATGTGCTATAGAAATTTTTTTTTTGTTATTTACAAAAATAATGTCAAGGTATTAGCTTGCACTGTGACATATATGTTATAATCAATTAGTAAATTGATACATAATTAGGCATTTATACTATAAATATGGTTTTCTTTCATATTTTTTAAAGAATATGTCAATATACAATGTGATATTTTTTGCAGATGTCTTCGTTTCCAAATGTAACAAAAGAACAGCAAGCAGTCATAGACGAGGTAAGAAAATTTATATTTCTAATAATATGAAGTTTCTTTTGGAGGATTTCTTACTGTTACTAATCTAGGAGAAAATTCACTAAACATTTCACAATACTTCCTATAATATATAGGCAGTCAAATCACAGAAAAGCCCGAAAAATCATAACGAAATTTAAAATCAGCATAAAATCAATCCAAAAAAGTATGTAATAGTGGTTAAAGGGATTTGAAGCACAAGAAATTCTCAATTTTTCATAAAAGATTGTTTTGTTGGAAATAAATATTAAAAGTATTTATCTATCACTTGTAATAAAAATTCATCGATTACACAAACGTTTTAAGTCATCTTGTTCATTTTTTCGTTTTAAATATTTTTCTGTGTTCATTATTTTGATTGCGTACTACTCTCTTAATATGAATGTTTTATATACAAAATGTTCTTGTTATTGAAATATTATATTAAAGTTACATAATTTTGAATCTATATTTTTATTACATAATAAAAGTAATACATGAATTTCTGATTTTTTTTTTGGAATATTTATTTAAAATCATCAGAACCTAATAAAATATAAAATATTTTTAAGAAGAAAAATTTGTAAAAACAAGTTCTAGTTGCTTAATTGCTTTTAATCCTTTTTAATTAATGAATTAAATCAAAACTCATATTTTAGATTCTTCATTTTGAATTTAAATATATGCAGAAACTTTATAAAATGTTATTTTACAGTTTAAGTCAAAGAAATAATTCAAATATGTATGAGAAAACAGGTAAAAATGTCCAAAAAAGACATATCTAAAATTGTTTGAAATAAATTAGTATAAGATATAGAAAAATATTTAAGAACTATTTATTCCGAATTTAATGAAAATTCAATAAAAGCAAATAATCTTAGTTTTCGATTGCTGTGTGGTCTAAAATAATAAACGATTGTCTTGATGGAGAAATACCTTTAAGAAAATAGGAATTTCCACTTTCTGAGTTATTGATATTAAGGAACTGAATGTACAACCCACGCAAGCAATAAAGAAATTACTGCAGTCCGTGTAAGAGTCAAATAAGAGGACTTGTAAGCTCAATGCCATTTAGATTTATGGCTTGATTTACAAAAGAAAAAAACATTAAGAAAAGGGCGTTGGTATGTAAAACAATGCGCTGATCAAACATTTAGCTTCCACTATCAACAATTTTGTTTCTAATAATACTTTTAAAAATTTTAATTTTCCTGAAATTTTTTTTGTATGAAATGTACATGTATAATACATTTTTATATGTATTGAATCTGTTTTTCCCGAAAAATCATAGATGTGTATTATTAATAAACTGTATGAATAGTAAGTTATAAGGGAGAAGAATTTACTTCCAGTTTGATTTTAATATTGAGTTTCATTGCGAGTAACAAACAAGAAATACATAAAACTCAAATTATTCAAAAAGTAAAGTATAGTCACTCAGTGGAAAAAGTTTTTGTTTTGATATAATTTAATTATTTAGCAGTTTTGGTTGACCTCTTCCTTTCGATTTGTCTCCAAATTTTAAAGGTTCATTTCATTTCCCATAATAGTTACATTAAACCTGTTTCAGCTGGAAAGACGAACAATTAATGATGTTTCTTCAAAGATGCTTGAAGACGAATTTTTGTTTTATCGCTTCTGTAAAGGTAACCTTTTTTAAGTTGTTTAACATAAGTAAAATAATACATTAGATTAAAAATACTTACTCGTAAATAGTTGATCATATACCTTATTTATTTTATCATGTCATTATATATTTTAGGGTTTGATAAGTATCAAATGATAACGAAATGAATGTAAAAAAAGAAAAAAATATATTTTAAAAGAAATTCATTAATGCTATGATACAGATTAATAAGGTATGTGTAATCAACAAACAAATTAGTAGGATGATTGCGAAGAAAACAATCTCATCAGCTTCAATAATTAATAGTATTTTCAAGTTCAGAAATATACATTAATGGTCTTGTTCTAGTTAGTTCAGCATGCAGATGAAAATACGACTGTGACATGTTTTAGACCAAAAGCCTTATGCATTTTGTTTTACATGAAACGAGAGTTCAAAGCATGCATTTTGTCCTACGCAGCAAGTGAAATATTGCCGAGGATCATTATTGACATGAAATAGCTTTCTAAATACGAAGTCTAAATTCCGAACAAGATTCAATTAACTACTAGCTTAAATTTTCTGAAATCATTCGAAGAATCAATTCTATACTTTATCTTCTATATTTAAGTAATTAATTTTGCTGATAAATATATCATAACGTTTTATTTATTTTTTTAGAAAACGTTACAAATACATGTTTTCTTCACATTTCGTTATTGTTGCAGAACAAATTAACAAATTCTCTTTCTCTCTCATTTTCCAATTATTTCCTTTTTCAACAAACAATAACAACAAAATATAAAGTTGAGCTATTCTCGATTTCTTCTTCCCTAACCTCAGAGACTTATATCAATTTGAATTGCATAAAATTCCAATTTCTTCCCAACGAAATGAAACATGATTAGGTCAATTAGATTAAGATAGAAGTGAAATTATTTCATATAATGATACATAAATGATATATAATCAATGGAAAATCAAAGGGAGAATATAACGGCTAGCTGACAGAGAACTCTTATTCGGATTAAAATTCTTCTATTAATTTTGTGGATTGAAAAGAAATCGACTCAAAATATTAAGCTAAGTAGTTATTATTGATTGGAGTCATTGAATTATGAATGAGTGAATTGATAAGACAAGATTTTTCTTTTAAATCATAAATTAAGATTCTGAGTTAGGTTTGGATCCAAAAGAGAGCTACGTTAGCTATTTTATAGTGATTATTGCAAATTATTTCTGTTTTAATCTTGGAGTTTGTTCATTATTGGTTAATATAAATTAATAAGATATGGCACAAAAATCGAATAATGAAGGGAAGACTTTACAAAATTTCACTAGGTAGAATGAATTTGTTGCATATTTAAAGGAAAATTATTATAACTTTAAATGTAATAGTTTATAGTAATTTTTAATGAAATTTAATCTTAAAAATATCACGTATCTAGAAAGGTTTATTAAGCCAAACGATAAAAAGTAGATAAAAAAGTTCTAGAACATTTATGTAAGAAAGAAAAATTAAAATGAATAATTGTGAATATTATGAACCATGAAAATTTAATCAAACAGAGAAAAAAATTTAATTTTTAAAATAATATATATTGGGAGAGGATTTGATAAATAAAGCGATATTTTTACATTGTTATATTGATGTGCCCTATTTTTCAGCTCGTAATTTCAATCTTAAAGAAGCAGAAATCCTGTTGAGAAAGGTGAGTGTCTTTCTCTGTTCTGTTTTTGAAAACTAGTTGAATATATGTTATGATTTTCATTTCAAATATTTTTTTGTATTAACTACCTACGGGGCTATTGTTTTAGGTGAATTACTTTTGACCTACCAGATCACTTTTCTATTTCTTATTGTTTGCTTCAACTTTTATTACATTTTCAACTTAAATATATTCAATTGAATAAATTATTGTTTCTTTTAATTATAACATAATATCGGAAAGGTTTACCAATGACCATTTACAATATTTCATCATTTAAGTTTATTCTTATATTTAATTGAGTAATTTAATAATAATTATAAAAAAAAGCGCACCTTGGGTGGCTAAAACTGTTCTTTGCAAAACTTTGCGTAAAACTTTTTATTTAGATTTTTTTATGGAATGCTTTTCTTACCATTTTTTGTATTCAATTTTCAATTTTTTTTTTTTATTTTTTTATTTTTATTTATTTATTATTTTTTTTTTATGATTTTCTCTTTCCTTAGAACTTAAGCGAAAGTATTGTTTTTTGAGTTAAAATTCATTTTTATAAAATATAATACAGTTGCGTGAAATAGTTCATAAAGGTTTTCCGAAACAGTTAATTTAAAAAAAAAATTGATTACAAAAAGTTTTAAAAATGTGCTTGATAAAACAGTTCAAATTTTTTTAGTTCCCAGGTATCGATTTAAATATATATATGAAAAATATAACGACTTTTTAATAAGTCCAAATGTATGAAGGTATCTAAAACAAATTTACTTCTCTTGTATACAAACAATAAAAAATAATAGACCTGGACATTTTGAAGTTAAATTAAATATTATTAACTTTAGCATTTTGTGTAGCATGTCCTCATAAGGTTTTTACTTACAGGGCGTTTTGAATTTGTGGATGTGATGTTAATCTTATGAAATTTTTACTACTATCTTCATATCTTTACTATATATAACATTGTAAAGATTTGAGGATGATTATATATTTGATTGTAAAAAAGCGATTCCGAAACAGCAAAAAATTTTAAAAAAATGAAGGCGTTTGCGAATTATATTTTTACTCCGATTTTTAAAAATATTTTTAACCTTTATGTAATGATTCGTGTGTAGGGTTTCCGGTCTTTAAAAACATTCTAAAATGTTTTCAAAAATCGGGGAGAAAATATATTTTTGCAAAAATCTTCATTAGGTTTTGCTCTTTCGGATACACATTTTTTTGCATTGAAATAGATAAAAGTGGACGGTAGTAGAAATTCCATGGGGTTAACATTACGTTAGCGAAAATGGCCTATAGAACGGGAGCCTTAAGTTCTTTAAACGAACTAGATGGTCCAAAATTACTGTAACCTAAATACTTTCAAGAAAGAGAAGGCTCTGAACTCAAATTGCTTGATTCTTTAGCTTTTGCTACTTGAAAGCCGAACCCTGAATTTTAAAAGCTGGCGTAATTGAAAAATGTTTTGAAGGATAGGTACTTTTTCAATTTATTTTTTGTTCCAGAAATGCATAAAGATATTTTAGAATACATTAAACATTGTAATTCAAATGTTAGTTAAAAAACTTGATAAGAACTGAACCTCATGTAATTGAAAAAATTATAAATTTTTGCTAATTGTGTACCATGTTCCCAAACCTAGTAACTCATATTCTCTAAACTGGTGCTTAACTATCTTAAGTACCCTTCTCAAGAGATAATTTCATTTTGTGTGTAACCTAATTGATACTGGGGTCAATAGTGTTATCAAAATTCGCACACACGACCCATCGGTCGTAAGATCATAAAAATACTTTTTATGTTATTGAGATTCCCTTGAAAAAATTGATTAATTTTATTTGGAAACTTATACAGAAATGTTTTGATGTTTATGCAACGAAAATAATCTTAACTCAAGATTTTTTTATATATTCTAATACAGATAACTAAATTTATAGGCTTGTCTGATGTATTTTGTGCAATTTAATTAACGATTTGAAAAAAATAGGGTAATTTCTAATAGTTTACAATTGTTTTCTCTAAAAGGCTATCAACCTATACATAAATATTAATTTTCTTACAGTACCTTAAAATTGTTCCACAGCCGGCAATTTTCGCTCTTGAAATTATTCATGTCACGAAAATTCTAATCGCGTGAAACTGCGAGCGAAATCAGTAAAAGAAGAAAAATGGTAAATAATACTTAATTCAAGAATCTTCAAGACAAGCTGGACTCTGGTAGCAACATTCGGACAAACACTTATGAAGAATAGCGATACAACAGGAACTAAAACTAACTTGCACAGATCAGCAATTTTCATTCAGAATAGTAATTGTATGATAGTCATAGTATTTTCAATAACGTTCAACTCAGAAGTTTACAAGTTAGCACTACAGACAAATCTCCAAAAAAATACCTCTCATGGATTTCAATAGTTTCTAGAAGATCAGACTGCTTCTCGGCTGATTAGTTCGGTTAATTCTGATAGCTTCCCTTGGCCAATTCAAAACCAATTCGCTTAGGATTCGCATCTCTCTACATTTATAGCTGTTATTCAGAAAAATCCCATAATGTTTCTACTATTTCGAGAATATTCCAGAAATTCCGAGAATCTTCATTTAGTAGCTAATTCTGCCAATTTTCTCCCCAATTCGTCAAAATGATCGCAAAGGTTTCGGGGACATTGATTAAGTTTTCCTTACATTCAAAGATATCTCTGTCTCTTTTCATTTATACGAAAACTCCATCGCAGGTTATTAACAATATACTAACAATTATTTGCTAAAAATATTTCTGTTTACTTTAAGCACATAGATTGGAGAAAGGAATACCAAATGGATACAATTTTAACGGATTATAAGTCTCCAGAGGTAAGAAATAAAAGTTTTTGGCTCCAATTATATATATAGGATGATAAAATAGTGAAAATGTAGTTTGAAGAGAAAGTCTTCATCTATGTAAATGTTGAATTCTGCTTTTAGTTAAATTTATGATTGCAATTTTTGTGAGAAATAATACTAAAAAAAATAGAGTGTCATTGATAATAATGTACTGTATAGAATTTATAAGATGTTATGATATTTTCTTATCCGAATTAAATACTGCTAAAAACCATTCACATACAATTAATTTCAACAGCTCCCTTATAAAAAATTTCAAATCTTTAATGTTAAATTTTATGTTTAAATCAAATTTATAAGTGAATTAAGTGTAATTAGAATTTCTAAAATTAGAATATGTAAAATTTTATCTACACACACACACACACACACACACACACACACACACATATATATATATATATATATATAAGCAAATTTATGAAATTTAATACATAAAATAAATATTTATATAACGTATTGCTGAGGTATTACTTTTGTTCGAATAGTTGCACATCCGAAAGCATTCTCATTAAAATGACCAAGAAAATTTTTTACCTCATAGAAATGTTACAAACGTAGAATTAATTATTTCAAATTCGAATTCTTTCAAAGGATCTCATTCAGTGCATAGGATTCTGAAGTTATAATATATTTTTATTAAGGGTACAGGACATCAGGGGAAAAATAAAATAAAACATTTAAGAATTTTGTTTTTGAAACATTTATATTTTAAAATTTTTTACAGATTTTGATTTTCGTATACTTAATAATGATATTTTAATCATTTTAGTGAACTATAAAATGTCTGTTTGGTCAGAAACTTTTCTTTCCTTTGTGTTAAATATGGGTATGATTTTTGGATATATTTGCCTTCAGGTACCATTTTTAAAAATAATGTTCCTTAAATATGCAAAAAAATTTACTTATTGTATAGAAAACAATACATAAAATATAGTTAACCTACTTTTTTTAATATCACTGTGTATTTTCTTTGAAAAAATTATTGAACTTCTTAGTCAGTAGTAATGTTGTTCTGGAAGGGTAGTACAATGCAGTTCTTCTCTCATGACAGCTTTTCCTTTCAGCAGTAAATAAATTAAATTTTTGTTTAGAAACATTTAAATAATTTGAGAATACGATAGTAATATTATCAGAAATATTCACTTCGCTTAGACATTTGAAACATTGCCAAATTCTGATATATCTGTGGTCATCAATGTTGTTTTTCCGTAATAGCAAGGTTTTTTTGGGACAAATCCTCGTATTTCATATGCACTTCAACTATATCCGTTCCACCCATGCCATTGCATGTAAATATAAATTTAATTTATTATATATGTTTGGCGAATATGTGCACAATTACGTGATTTTATAACAAATTCCATGTCTTACTGCGATTTTTCTAATTTGTTTCTAAAACTCAAAAGCACTGTGACGTTTTCACGAGTTCTACACGTTACCATTTTCTCTCTTATTAGCCAATGTATATATATTATTATATATATTATAATATAGCCAATTATAGTTATTGCTCATCTATTTGCGAAGCGTCTGAAATAAGCGCGATTGTAACGGTCTTGATTTTTTTTAAATGGCACTATTTCACAATCAATGTTGAAACAGTTTTTAAGTCATCTGGTACAGAATTCCATAACAATGCTTCTCTGTGAATTTTGTAGTGAGTATATGATACATTTAGACAAACTGCAACCACTTGAGTCATAATACTGTTTTTCATACCACACTTAGATCATAACAGGTCAATTGAAAATCCCCGGCCTACCATAGTAAAACACATTTTTTGGGAGCGGAGTTAGCTTTAGAGCGGGTTCATCGTGTGCAGTCCACTCAGATGACTGTCGATTGGACTTCGGAGTGAAATGATGGAGCCATGTTTCATCCATTGTCACATATCGACGCAAAAACTCGAGTATATTACGCTTGATCATCTTCAAACACTGCTCCGAATCATCAACTCGTCGTTGTTTTGGGTCAAAAGTGAGCTCGTGCGGCACCCACTTTGCACAGAGCTTTCTCACACCCAAATATTCGTGAATGGTATGATGTACACGTTCAGTTGATATCTTTAGAGTGTCTGCTATTTCATTCAATTTCAATTTACGGTCATTCAAAATCATTTTTTGGATTTTTTTAATGTTTTCGTCGGTAACAACCTCTTTTGTGCGTCCATTGCGTTCACCGTCTTCGGTGCTCATTTCACCACGCCTAAACTTAGCATACCAATCCTTGATGGTTGATTTTCCTGGGGCAGTGTCCGTAAATTTGGCATCTAGCCAAGTGTTTGCTTCAACTGTATTTTTTCCCTTCAAAAAGCAATATTTTATCAACACACGAAATTCCTTTCCATCCATTTTTTTCACAATAACGAAAGTTGCTTCACTCAAAATGCTATAATTCACAAACTAATGATCCGACAGCTGTCAAATTTATACACGCATCTTTTGAGGGTTAGCGCTAACTAAAAAACATATGGATTTAATTCTAGTAGCGTCATCTATGTGTCAGGCCGGGGACTGTTCAATTGACCTGTTACAACATCTGTACATATACCGTCGAATTTCATGTAAACTAAATCTTTCCATTTTATGGAATTATCGAGAGTTTTGAATACTTCGTCGCCAGTTCCTCGAATAGTTGGTTCACAAAATAACATATTTTCGTGAGACTCTTTGTTCCACAAGTAACAAATGAAAACAAGCAACTGAGACAAATCTTACATATCAATACATTTCTCCAGTTGTAGCCAGATAACATTTACATCCATCAATTCTTTGAATCAGTTCAATTTCTGCCCACTGAGGCAGTTCATTAATTCTGCGATATGTTAATTTATTTGAAAGTGCTGTTATTACAAATTCCCTTAGACTGTTTCAACCAAACAACCTTCAATTGTATCTAATATGGCTGGGAGCAATGAAGATTTGCCAATTATGTGTGGCTTTCCATTTTTCGCTATTCGATAACAAATCAGATATGAAGCATGCACGACGTTTTCGTTGATCTTGGTGAATTGTAAAAGTTTTGTTTTTGACATTTTCTACACATCCAGCTTTCATTTGAAAAAATTGACGATCTGAAGTTTCAAATAGAGATGATTGGTCTTAAAGTGACGACATTATTTACTTGGGCATATGCTTCCGCTTACAAGAATTTATTTGCAAACAATACTCTCAGGTTTGAGATTATTTTCATCCCAAGTTATAATTAGGCAGAATCCCATACCCGTTTTGTTCGTTTTGTAATCTTTTCCTTACTTTTCCCTCATATACTCACAAGCTCTTCTTTTATAACTTTATATATTTATATTGATGAACTTATATAGTCTTTAATTACAATAAAATTCTGAAGATAAGAAAAATCTTATTTTTTAATCCTATATACTTAAATTCTGCTTAATCAAATGAAATTAAAAAGGAAACAGAATATTTAGATAAACAATTTGGCTTTCTAGCTAATATAGTTAACAATAAAATCTTAAATTAATAAGGGTGATTTAAATTTCAATAATATAAAATTATTTCAATAAAGAATAATAATTTAAAGCACAATAATGTTTTTTGAATATTAATGTACATATATCCTTTTATAGAAATATTACTTTTAATTATGAACAACATTTATATAATTTATTTACAAATAATTCAGAAAAAAAAGCATGAATGTAAGAAATTTTATATATGCTGCATTTAAACAGATTAACCTATTAATATTTAAAAAAAAAAAACATTTCAAGCTTGATAACCACAGGATGCGATAAAAATATCTCACTAATTTCCTTCTTACACTAGTTGCGGACCTTGAATTGGGAACTTTGAGATATGGGAAATATTGAGATATTGGGAAATGTGTGTGTGTGTGTGTGTGTGTGGTAGGATTATTAATCAAGCCGAGAGACGAAGGATTATGTGAAAAAAAAATTAGTTCTTAAAGTCACCACTAGAGGAATATGTGACGCAATGTGAATGAAAAGAGAAATTTGAAAAATGCTGAGTCAGTATTGAAATAAAGTATCTTTCATTTAGCTCATTTGAGCATTTTATTGAAGTTCAATATGGGAAGAGCATTAAAAGAGCAAAAATTTTTTATAAACACTGATGAAGTCTCTTTACCTGCAATTTCACTTACTGAGTCCTAAAGTAAGCAGCAGAAGTTCTATATTCAATTTTCAAGTTACATCGTTTACACAGAACAAAATTTTTGGGCTTAAAAAAGTCAATGTGGTACTTTTTGAAACAATAGGATTGACAGTTACGTGCAAGAATGTCATTCTCTTTTCTCGAGCGTGTGTTTTTGTTAAATTCTTTTATCTTATCAGGTTCAGTGCGCTAGTCGCTTTTTGAGCTTTTATGTACCACAAAAAATGCGAAAATATAACGGTCCTTTGTCTGTTAATGGTGTGAAGGCAATGATTGCGAAGTTTGAGAAAACAGGTTCTCTGCAGGGTATGTGAAGCAGAGAATGAAGCCTGGTACAACAATATGCAATCGAAGAAATTGCAATCGCAATGGAAGACAGAGTACAAGACGATACTACTGCTACTTCCAGTACTAATGGTGTAGCTCGGAATTTGGATATGCCTTGCAGTACGGTACGGAAAACCTTACGAAATGTTAAACACTTCCATTCATTTAGGAGCAGCTGTGCAGATGAGTTATGTCACACCGACAATAAGCGATTGACTTTTGCTCTACTGCCAGAATGGAGAAGGCGGATGCTTGGCCGTTGTAAATTTTAAGGAAAACGGGCTTATTTTTCTCACGTTCATTGGAATGAAACCGTACATATCCAGAACTGACAAATTTGGGATGCAAATCCCCAAATATAGTCAAAGAGATTCCTTAACATTCACCAAAGGTAACTGTTTGATGTGATTACAAAGCAGAAATGATCATAGATCAATTCTTTTATGCGAACATTAGCCCAACAGAACTAGTAACCTGTTTTATTATCGGAAAATGTATCGCCAAATATAAAACAACCTTGTCATTCCGGCACTTTAATAAAGCCTCTGTCTGTGGAAAATCATTTTCTTGCAAGATAGAGACCCTTCCCACATTATTTCGTGGGTACAGTAGCTGCAGTGACAGAAATTCACAATACAAAAGGTGATTAGACCTTGGCTTTTAACTCCATTGCAATCTTGGTCCCTCGATCTTACCACACGTGACTTTTCTCTATGGGATTACCTAAGGCCCAAGGTCCCTCAAGGATTCTCTAGGATTTGGTTATGTTGAAGGATAACATATCACGGATGGTGTGTCAGACTCCTGCAGACATGTTACTTTCAGCTGTTGTGAATGCTGTGCACATAATGCAATATGTGCTGAACAAAAACGGCGGTCCGATTAAACTTGATTTGAGTGTACTAAATAAATTAGTTTAGTTTAGTTTTAATTAACGTCGCACTAGAAGCAACAAGAGGGCTATTGGCGACGGACCTCGTAATTTTGAAAAATGGTCAAGGGACGAGGACAACACCAGAGCTGGCACCCCCTTTTCCTAACTTCCACACCACACCAAAGAGACGTCTTTGGGTCGCAACAATGTACTAAATAAAAGATAACGTTATTTTTCAGTATTGATTCTACATTTTTCAAAACTATCTTTTAATTTACACTGCGCCACATATTCTGCTACAGGTAACTATTGACACTAATTTTGTTTTCACGGAATCTTTCATCCTCTATATTGATTAAACTCTCTACTATATTTGGCCCAATCCTTCCAATTAGATTGCGCTACAGAACAATCTGAACACTGTCAGCTTAATTATGACCATCTTGTAAACACATACACTCACTCTTACACACACACACATACGCACGCACACACACACACACACACATATATATATATATATATACGTATGTGTGTGTAAACATATTTAAGAGAGGAAAATGTCATCGAAAAATGTAAAGCACTGTTGGACTTATTTAATAAATTTATTTAATTTATTCTTAAATTTTCTTAAGATGGAGTTTATAATTATTTACACAAAAATTTCAGGTATACAACAAATATATTCTATCTTAATAAAGTATTATATTGCTTCTTGGTCAACCTGTAAAGTCATTACTACTTTTTAATGTTAATAATATATTATATATGAAATTTTGGCTAATGATGCCTTGTTAAAAAGGTGATTGGTGAAATTTGAAATGATGCTTAATCGGAAAATATTCTAAAATTAAATGCCTAAAGCAGAATAAAGCAGTTTTAAATTCAATTTTGTGAACTTGAGCATTTGAAAAAAGAAACGTTTTAAAAAGCATTCAGATTTGAGCTATATATTATAATTTATCCATTATCTTCCTTCCAGGTGTTTAAAACATACGCTCCTACAGATTTTGTCTGTTTTGATAAAGAAGATTTTGTTGTTCGTTATGTCGACTTTGGTAATGTAGATGCAAGAGGTAAGTTAATATGAATACGTACTGAAGTAAAAAAAGGAAATTGCTTTGATCGAATATGCTAAACTAAACAAAAGTTTTTGCAAGTAGAGCCTCCGAAAGCTTACTACAAGTATTTTTCTAATTCTGTATTAGACTCTTTCCCTTCTCGTTTCCTTGATTAATCTGAATCTTTAATATGAGGGTAATCTTTTTTTAATATCATATTCAAAAATTTATATATTTTTCCCTCTATATGATCCCCACCTCCTTTAGTCTCATGTTGACCATTTGGAATTTGACATGCAATACTGATTCATCATTAATTCTTCTTTAAGACTTTATCAGTTGAGTCGTTTCTAGACCTTGGAATGCAGGGTAAGATTATGATTGCATTGAAATATCATTCTTTGTTATTGTTAAATGTGGAATTAGCTTTAAAATCC